>CAWUDS030001564.1:377500-400599 GCA_963859935.3 Lathyrus sativus
GGAAGGTAATCAAAATAAACTCAAATAAAACATAGTTTAACTCAAAAGACCCCAACCCGATGTTACATATCAGAGCAAGACCCTCTAAGTTAACCAAAAGGCTAACAACTCAAAGACTTCAAAAATATCCTCGACGGCGTCCACGGCTAAACCTGGTCATCTGCATGTTACTCACGTAGAGGTAACATTCAAACAGGCAGGGTGAGTAAAATGATTCATAATAATCAATGTATAAAAATCAACATATAAAACGACATCATATTCATATTCAACACATTGATACCCTTCAATAGGCCTCAAAGGCCACAACATCATAAATTATTCCAAATGATTCATAAATGCAAATGCAACAAGACTCAATGCATGTGGTACCAATCATCACAACACGATGGACATTGGGTCGTCAACCCTCCATAGATCCCCATCAATAGGATCGATTCTACTTGAGAACCGGAGCACATCAAAACACTTCACATACGCACAATGGGATTGAAGCCAAAGTAATCGAGGTCCTGAACCGAAGTCCGGATGCACATGAATGCATGATGCACACATCACAAATCATCCTCATAATAACATCATAGGTGCATCATCATTCATCATATTCATCATCAAACGTCATAGCTCATCATCATAATCATCATCATACATTATGTCATCATAGCTCATTACAATAATTATCATCATACATCATGTCACTATAGCTCATCATAATAATGATCATCATACATCATATAAATCATCATATAACCATGTATAAATCACATAGCATTCACAGTCATACTCATATTAATTCATCATATTATCACATATTAATTCATAAATATACTTGCGGTAATCCTCATACTATCGCTTATTAATCACATAAACTTCGCCGTCCTACTGGTGTTAAAAGAAATCACAGTATCAAACATTAAAGCATCGCTGCACACGATCAACATTCGCGAAACTCTGCTACGTTAGCTGGCATGTTCGCTAGGCGAGTCTAGGAACAACATGGTTCGCTAGGCGAACAACGCGATTACAACAAATTCTGCTACGCACCAAAACCTAAATCCACCCAAATGTCCATACGATTCACTTCCCTAATACCCCTAAAACATCCCTAAATCATCCCTAAGGTCTTACGGCGATAAAGGCACAAAACCTACAGTTTATTAGGCCAATCCCGTATCATATTCACGCCCTAAATCACAAATTTCCCTACAATTATCCCAAGGCATTAGAGTTACTCATTATCTAATATTCCTATCCCTTCAGGGTTAGACAAATAACAATTCATGGTTTTGGCCACGAAGGCCTAACTTTTCCTTTTCCCCAAAGAATTCCACGGTTAGATTCACAATAACAGATTTAGGCCCCGAAGGCCAAAGATCACTATTTCTCATATCCACCCTCAAAACCCTTAAATTTTAAATCAAACTTAAATACATTGAAAGTTACACATGGAAAATCATGAAGGTAATACTCCTCATACCTTAATCGTCGATTCAAAGCCTTCACAAATCTTTCAGGGAATCTCTCGAAGCTTCTGCCTCCAATCCTCTCCTTAGAGCTCTGGCCTCAATACTTTTCATGGTCTAACAAATGAATCCTAATCCCTTTCCAATTTTCTTTTTGTTAAACCTAGTCCCGGGCCTCACAATTGGACTTTCTCCATAATACACTCATTAACTCCTCTGAATTATCCCAATTGCCCTATTCATCTTATATTTATTTTAATTCATAATAGTATTAATAAATTCATATTACATACTATTATAAATAACCCAAAAAATGCACAATTCCCAATAATCCATAAAACCACAGAAAATCACCGAAAAATGAATATTCTCAATTAAATTAATTAATTAAAATATTCCAATTAAATTTGGGGTGTTAAAACTCTCCCCCACTTGAAAGAATTTTTGTCCTCGAAAATTACCTCAAGAGAACAGAGTCGGATACGACTCCTTCATCTGATTCACACGCTCCCAAGTCCAACCTTCTCCAACTGTTCCTCCCAAAACTACCTTTTCCAAGGAAATTTCTTTACCTCAAAGTTGCTTCTCGCTCATCAATCCAAACTAGCAATGCCTCAACAGTCAAATCACCTCTCACTTGTACATCATCCATCTGAATACATGCGACGGATCTAGAATGTACTTCCTCAACTAAAACTCATGAAACACATCATTTTATCACATACAATCCATATGCATTCACAGCAATTATGTCAAACGACAACCGAACGCTCTAATTATTTAAGCCTCACTTACTTAAAATAATTAATCTCGATTAATCGGTAAAATCGGCTAAGAGTCGGATAAAAACAATATTTCTTTTCACCAAGTTATAGAACATATTATTAGCTTCAGTTCGATATATAGAACGACAAAATCTGATAAACGATGAAGAAGTTATGAATTTTCAAAGTTTTTAAAAAAATAACATTTTTCTCACACTTACAGCGTTAACGGGTTAACGGATATGGTTAACCGGTTAACGCCTCCAAAAACTCAGCTTTTAGGCCATTTTTATACCGTTAATCGGTTAACCCAAAGCGTTAATCGGTTAACACCTGAAAAACTTGGAAAAACAAGCTACGGGTTTGTGCCCAAAACCCCCCAAAACCCGACCGATTTAATTATTTTCTCTCGATTAAATACCTACTCATCATTACCAATCATATAGTAACAATTTAGGATCATAAAACGCAAATTCTACGACTTCCAATTTTCACCCAAAATCTTAACCTCCAATTGTCCAAAAATGTCAAAACTCACAAATTCAACCAAATTCAATCAAACGAAATCCTATAATCACGGCTCAACATTACCCGACTAAACTACGCACTTTATTTCGAGTTTCATCTGCGAAAACATCGGTTGCTATCGATTAAATCCACTTCTGCCCTAGAATGGAAAAGATGAAAAACATCCAAACAAATCCAAACACACACATACAATTATATACATTGTTAGGATAATAACATTTCACACCCTTACCTTGATTAATCGAAAGCTAGGAGTTGTTCTTGAGCTTTCCAAGCTTTTTCCCTCTTTCCCTTCTCTTTTCTCCTCTTCCTCTTTCTTTCTCTTCTATTTCTCTTATGTTTTCTATTCTTTCCTTTTCTTTCCCTTTTCCTTATATGTCTTTCCAATATATTCTTCTCTCAAAATATCTACCAATTCCTTTAAATAATCATACAATAATTTCAATAAATCAATTAATTAACATAAATAATTAATTAATGAAAATTGGGTTGTTACAACCCTCCCCCACTTTAGGAACTTTCGTCCTCGAAAATGTTACCTGATTCAAACAACTCTGAATACGACTCTCGCATCCCAATTTCCCAAATCTAACTTTCTCTCAAACTACCTCCACCAAAGGAATCCCTTTACTTTGAAGTTGCTTCTCGTTCATCAACCTGAACTAGCAATGACTCAACAGTCAAATCCTTTCTCACTTGTACACCATCTATCTGAATGAATGCATTTGCACGACCACATCATGTAAATTCACAAGTGACAGCGGTAAAACAATCCAACATGCTACTTCTCCCACGCTTCCGCTGCGCCACTCTGATACAAATTAATTAAACACAGTGGGTGCTTCCGAGACCTCAAGCTCGACTAACACTAGTTACTATCGTAACTCTCAAAACACGTCTTTTCTTGGATCCTTTTGATCTTTTCATTCGTCTCTTACACAATCTCAGGTCCGAGTACAACACTCTCGCCGGACACACATCAATACAAAGGAGTCCTACACCTCCTAACATACAAGCCTCATACGATGTCATTCTGATACTTAGAATGAAAACGGTTATTGTAGGCAAACTCAATCAGCGACAATTATCTACCCCTTGATCCATCTTGATCCAACACACAAGCTCTCAACAAATCCTCTACATACTGGATAGTTCTCTCTGTCTATCCATCAGTCCACAGATGCTAGAAAGAATCCAACTTCAACACGACATTCAAAGCGTCTGCAAAACTCTCCCAAAATCTCAATGAAGAACTCAGATTCCCATCTGACACAATATTCGACGACATCTCATACAACTTCATAAATTCATCGATACACATCTCAGCTAGCTTCAGCATAGACTGATTCACCCTCATTGGTAAGAAATGAGTTAATCTTGTCAATCCATTCATAACCACCCAAATCGAATCATATCCCTTCAAATTATTTGAAAAACCCGTCACAAAATCCATGGAAATACTATCCCATCCCACTCAGAAATATTCAACAGTTCCATCAGGCCCAACGGTCTCTGACGTTCAAACTTCGACTTTCAACAAGTCTAATCAGCATATACAGCCTCAACCACTTCTCTCTCTATCTATGGCCACCAAAACAATTCTGAAGCACTTAGCTTAACTCGAGAAAATTCATTGCATCACGCCATTTAAGCTTGCCAGACATGTCTATCCCATCCAACACAATCCCAACTATAAGAGCGTTCAACCATACACTAAGCTACAACTCCACACTTGCAGCATCCAGGAGAAGCACAAGTTTCTCCCCCACTTGAATCATTCCCACTGATGCAGACAAAGGTTAGACAACAAACATGTATCGACAGTGATTTCACACACATGTCGCATACAGGGGAACAACCAACATTAGACAACTTGGTCGGACGGACCAACCTGCTCTAATACCACTTATGTAACACCCTTCTAAACCCCACGGAAAACATATGAATAATCAGAGTAAATTCTCGTGCATTTACAAAAGGGCGACACACATCACTTTCAAAACATCACAACACCTGTCATACTCATTAACACTTTAATAAATAATCATGCTTTTCACAATTTCACTTTGCATGTAGCAGCGGATTCATTTTATAACATAATTCTCTTAACAGAATAATCAAATGCATCACATACTTCAACATTTCATAGGCACTAAGGCCAACATCACAGTATTCCAATAAATATAAAAACATAACATAGAATACATAATGTATCTCGAAAATATAAACCAAACGATCCTAGTGTTACATGACCAGAGCATGACCCGACCCAATATAACTAAATTACTAAATGGCTACACCAACAACGACCATGCAACTACAAGCAGCTCTACTCTTGATACATGCTCGATGCCAGATAGGACATCATTCCAGCAGAAGGGTAAGAAATATTATCATAATAACAATGCATATATATATATATATATATATATATATATATATATATATATATATATATATATATATATATATATATATATATATATATATATATATATATATATATATATATATATATATATATATATATATATATATATATATATATATATATATATATATATATATATATATATATATATATATATATATATATATATATATATATATATATATATATATATATATATATATATATATATATATATATATATATATATATATATATATATATATATATATATATATATATATATATATATATATATATATATATATATATATATATATATATATATATATATATATATATATATATATATATATATATATATATATATATAGACACACACACACACACACACAAGCATAGAAAACACTTATTCCACATTTCTCACCACAATTTATCATAACCCATCATATACGTCACAATATATATATATATATATATATATATATATATATATATATATATATATATATATATATATATATATATATATATATATATATATATATATATATATATATATATATATATATATATATATATATATATATATATATATATATATATATATATATATATATATATATATATAAACAAATATGGATAATCACCAAGCATATTCATCATGCACACATCCATAGTTTCAATCAATCCACATAAACATACACATCATATTAATTCACCACAATTCATATAAACATATACAATCATGTTTATTCACAACTCTCAATTCCACAAGTCATACACAATTTCACACATGCATACTTTCGTACCACAATCATAGCTATGCCATGTGACTCATATAAACCCATCAATTCTCATCAATCTCCATTTGAGATTATGGGTACATCACTTGTACCCCACCAGGAACAACATCTCGGTCATTCTACCCTGGTGATCATTTCACTAGGAACGACACATAGTCATTCTACCCCAGTGATTACTCCACTAGGAACGATATCTTATTATTCTACCCCAGTGAACACCAACACTAGGAACAACATCATAGTCATTCTACCCCAGTGCGTACGACTATATCACGTATACTCCACTAGGAACAACATCTCAATTATTCTACCCCAGGGAGCACCCCACCAGGAACAACATTTTAGTTATTCTACCTCGGTGATTATTCCACTAGGAACGAAATCTTAGTCATTCTACCCCAGTGTATACGACCATGTCACTATACCTCACTAGGAACAACATTTGTCATTCTACCCTAGTGATTACTCCACTAGGAACAACATCTTGTTCTTCTACCTCAGTGAGTACGAGTCTTACACATATACATATTTTCATATCATCATCACCTTTCCCAAATAATGCACATATATCCACAATATATTCTCATGCATTCTTCACATACAATCGCATACAAACAATATGCATTCACAAATTAATACCATCACCACATTTATCAAGCAATGCACACATATTCACAATATGTTCTCATGCATTCTTCACATACAATCGCATACAAACAATATGCATTCACAAATTAATATCATCACCACATTTATCAAGCAATGCACACATATTCACAATATGTTCTTACGCATTCATCTCATTTTATCACATACAATCCATATGCATTCACAACAATTATGCCAAACGGCAACCGAACGCTCTAATTATTTAAGCTTCACTTACTTAAAATAATTAATCTCGATTAATCGGTAAAATCGGCTAAGAGTCGGCTAAAAATAATATTTCTTTTCACCAAGTTATAGAACATATTATTAGCTTCAGTTCGATATAAAGAACGACAAAATCCGATAAACGGTGAAGAAGTTATGAATTTTCAAAGTTTTAAAAAAATAACATTTTTCTCACACTTACAGCGTTAACGGGTTAACGGATATGGTTAACCGGTTAACGCCTCCAAAAACTCAGTTTTTAGGCCATTTTTATACCGTTAATCGGTTAACCCAAAGCGTTAACCGGTTAACACTTGGAAAACTTGGAAAAACAAGCTACGGGTTTGTGCCCAAAACCCCCCAAAACCCGACCGATTTAATTATTTTCTCCCGATTAAATACCTACTCATCATTATCAATCATATAGTAACAATTTAGGATCATAAAACGCAAATTCTACGACTTTCGATTTTCACCCAAAATCTTAACCTCCAATTGTCCAAAAATGTCAAAACTCACAAATTCAACCAAATTCAATCAAACGAAATCCTATAATCACGGCTCAACATTACCCGACTAAACTACGCACTTTATTTCGAGTTTCATCCGCGAAAACATCGGTTTCTATCGATTAAATCCACTTCTGCCCTAGAATGGAAAAGATGAAAAATATCCAAACAAATCCAAACACACACATACAATCATATACATTATTAGGATAATAACATTTCACACCCTTACCTTGATTAATCGGAAGCTAGGAGTTGTTCTTGAGCTTTCCAAGCTTTTTCCCTCTTTCCCTTCTCTTTTCTCCTCTTCCTCTTTCTTTCTCTTCTCTTTCTCTTATGTTTTCTATTCTTTCCTTTTCTTTCCCTTTTCCTTATGTCTTTCCAATATATTCTTATCTCAAAATATCTACCAATTCCTTTAAATAATCATCCAATAAATCAATTAATTAACATAAATAATTAATTAATGAAAATTGGGATGTTACATCTTGTATATATAATAATATATTTATATATTGGAAATGTATTTTTGAACGTACTTCAAACACATACAATTAAAGTTGATATTGAGTCACACTCTAAGTTTGTGATTATTTTGTATTCAGAAAAACATCTTTGAAAATTACTTAACCAAAAGCAGTAAAGCAGAAAAATCAGTAATGTGTATGTTAAAAATTGATAACATAAAATAAGCATTACATAGTTGATCTTAACATAAATTAAACATTAGGTTTTAATATCCAGGTGGACGTTTTAACACCTTCAAAATATCTTCGATCTTGAAATCGACACATCCACCTTGATTGAAACTTTTGTTTTTAAACGGAAAAAAGTATTTTACGTACCCCTTAAATATGCATTTGTCTCCAGCTCAAACTTGTTGAACACAATCTTCCCTTCATTGTTAATTGAAGGTGAACGGTACTCGATCTTCACAATTTTTTAATTGTCGGAGTAAGATTGGAGCTCCCGCAGTATGTATTTCAAATCAGAAAGAGGGATGTACTCATTGATCTTAAATTCCCTTGAGATTTCCACATCGTTAAAGTAGAAATTTGTGACATGTCAATTGATGTTGATTCTTGTGTAACATGACACAAGAGGCTATATTTATAGTAGTTGTAAACAAATATGGACCTTTGAAACTCTATCTTGTACCAGGGGATGTTCAAAAAATGTATCTCTAGTGCCACCATATTATCTAAAATCGAAAATGTATATATTAGATATCATTAATACTAATACAAGATTAAATACAATGCATTGATGAAGAGAAACGAAAATGACTGACATGTAAAATTGACAGATTTTCAATTTGCTGCTTCAAAACTTCTGAAATGCATATCAAGAAACTCCATTGGAATGTGCAATAAACAATCAAGAATTGACCTAAGAAATTCTATCTTTTATCAGGGAATGTTTCGGAAATCCATCTCCAAATCAAAATTTTAATTTAGAATAGGATACTACTTATTTGATGTGTTATTCAATGATACAAAAGGTGTGTTTGAATATAAATCTCCATAAACTGAGGGGCATTTTTCAAATTTTATAAGATTTTTTTCCACCTTATAGTGTGGGATAAAAAAATCTGTTATTAAATCATGATAACCATACTAATTCCTAAATAGCTCAACCCAAAAAACAATTAGGATAAAAGTCACTCAATTCCTATGACAACAAAAAGAAATCAAAATAGAAAAACATCTTATATTTGTTTAGATTCTTCCAAATTCTTGGCTGGTTTATTTTTGGAAAGTCTGACTTCAACCTTAAAAAATGGCATATAGTTTCATTGGAATTTAAGGACAAATAAAAATAAGATGAGGATAGAGCTCAATGATTTTCTTAGGGTTCGTTTGATTCAATGGAGGGAAGGGAAGAAATTTTAACAAAATGGAAGGGAGGTAAATGAATGTATTTTAATTAAATGTATGTTTTGTTCAATGGAAGGGAGGAGATAGATTTTATTAAAAGGGAGGGAATAAAATGTATTTTAATTAAATGTATGTTTAGTTCAAAAGATGGAGGAAGGAGAATGAGAAATTTTAATCAAAAATATATTTGGTTTAAGGCGAGGTGAGGGATTTTAAAAACACTTTACCTTCTTAGGCTTAAAATATTATCACATCTTATTAAATAAAATAAAAATAAAATGATATTTAAAAAACAGAATTTGTTAATTCACAAAAAACATAAATAATCAAACACAAAATATTTAATATTTCAAATACTCTAAAATATATTAAGGTGTAATTAAAATATTGATAAATATCATAGAATAATTATATAATCAATCTTCATGTGAACTATTTTATCATCTTGATTATCTATCTAATCCTATAAAATATTCACGAAATTAAATTTTAAATAATATTTAACTCATATATTACATTATATATCAATACGTAATACAACACAACAACTTATAAAAACATTAAGTCATTACGAACAAAATAATAAATAAAAGAGAATAAAATAAAATAAAAGTTAAATAGTAATAATAAAAATAATGGAGTTGTTGTTAAAAAAAATATGAAGAAATTATAATAAGGTAAAAAAAAAATTAACCTATAATATTTAGTTAGGATAAATTAGGATTATAATAAAAATGAAAGTAATTATATCAATATAACAAAAATAGATTTTATTATAACTCATCTCCCTCTCTTTTTCTCCAAAAATCTTCAATTTGTGAAAACAAAAAACTATTCTATGAGAGATTCAGATTACCTCCTCTCATTAAAAATTGAATCAAACATATTTAATTTAAAATATTTTTTCTCATTCTCTTCCCTCATCAAAAAATTGAACCAAACATATTTAATTTAAAGGCAAAATATCCTTCTTGGTCCCTTAACTATACCTCGGGGTTCATTTTGGTCCCTTAACTCTTCAAATGTTCCATATTAGTCCTTTTTGACCTATTAGCGACGGATTTAGCGACGGTTTTTTGATTTTTTTTCCGTTGTTAATAGGTCAAAAAGGACTAATATGGAACGTTTGAAGAGTTAAGGGACCAATATGGAACTTTTTAAAGTTAAGAGACCAAAATGAACCCCGAGGTATAGTTAAGGGACCAAGAAGAATATTTTGCCTAATTTAAAATATTCTCTGTGGCTTAAGTTTAATGCAATGATACTCGCATTCATCTTTAAATGAGATTCACTTGATTTTTTATATTATTATACCTTTCCTTTTTTAAATTCAATTATATTTTTTAATTATTCATACAACATAAAATGAATCCCACCTAATCTCACAATATACTCCACATTTATATTTTATAAAAATATAGTTGAAACAATTTATTTAAAATTTATATATTTCAAATAAATCAAAATAAAATAAATATATGTTGATTGTGATCCATTGCATTATTTTGCATAAAATTAAATCAAAAATTATTTTGATTGGGATCTATTTACAAATGAATATGTAAGAAAAAAAAATCAAAATTAGATAAAATAAATAATTAAAAATTAAATTAATTGTAAATGAAAGTTGTAATAGAATGAGTAACTATAAGCTAGAAATTATATCCTGTTGCATTATTATATATTGTCAACATTATTACCCTTTCTTATTATTTTCCAGTTGTTGCAAGCTTTGTACATGTTCCAACAAATGAAAATTAATGAGCATTTGTTTCATTAATTCGAACACCATGAACAACTAAACTAAGGGGCATGTTGGAGATGTTGTCTAAGTTAGCTGAGTTTGTTGAAATGCCAATCAGGAGGTATGGCAAGTGAAAGCTTTGGCAAGAAGCGGTGATTTTGGTGGAAAGAACATAATTGAAAATACCATAGTTCATCTCATACCAAATGTGGAAGACATGTTAAAAAAGTTGGGAAGAAAAAAGAACTCAAAGCAATTAATTTGCTCAGGGTAGCAACCCTTCAGGCAATTGAAGGACCTAACGAAGACACGATTAATTTTTTCTGTAGATCTAGGAAACCAGAAGATAAAAGATTTTTGGAAAGTCAACAACGATGCCTGCAAAGGTGAAAGCGAACAATATAAATAATGTTCGCTTTCACCTTTCCAGGCGTCAGTTGTTGACTTTCCGAAAATCTTTTATCTTCTGGTTTCCCGACAAAAAAAATTAATTGTGCCTTCATTAAGTCCTTCAATTGCCTGGAGGGTTGCTACCTGAGCAAACTAATTGTTCTGAGTTCCTTTTTTCTTCCCAACTTTTTTAACATGTCTTCCACATTTGGTACGAGATAAGCTATGGTATTTTAAATTATGTTCTCTCCACCAAAATCACTACTTCCTGCCAAAGCTTTCACTTGCCATTTACCTACTGATGTTGCATAAATCACATCAACATCATAATAAGCAGATTAAAAATGAGAACGTGTTTTTGTATTTGAGAGTTCATACTAATATCCGCCTGCAGAAAAATCTTTGTATTTGAGAGTTCATACTAATAAGCATCCCATCATAAGGCAAATGCTTTGCTACAAACTCATTTCTTAAGGAATATTCTCTGTCCAAGTCTTGCCATGGATCAGGAGTACATTTTAGTGTCTGCATAATGATTGATGTCCAAGTCTTGCCATAGATCAGGAGTACATTTTAGTGTCTACACAACGATTGCTCCACTGATTTTAACTTCTACCATATGACATAGTACAAAAATACGTTCGATTGCAATCTTACTTCACCAAATGACAATCCAAGCGCTACCCAAAGATACCTCTGTTTTACTTCAAGTTTTCTAAATGTCATAAAAGAAACATTTTTTTTAATGATTTAATAAAATTCATGGAGAATCGGGAAATTGTTGAAGCGTTGTCCAAGTCTTGCCATGGATCAGGAGTACATTTTAGTGTCTGCACAACGATTGATGTCCAAGTCTTGGCATAGATCAGGAGTACATTTTAGTGTCTGCACAACGATTGCTGCACTGATTCTAACTTCTACCATATTACGTAGTACAGAAAAACGTTCGATTGCAATCTTACTTCACCAAATGACAATCCAAGCGCTACCCGAAGATACCTCTGTTTTACTTCAAGTTTTCGAAATATCATAAAAGAAACATTTTTTTTTATGATTTAACAAAAGTCATGGAGAATCGGGAAATTGTTGAAGCGTTGAGAATTTTTGAATCGCAGTTACATGATATTGATGACTTTTTCGATTACTACTGCATCTTTCCTGAATTTTCATACGAGGTAAAGAGATCCAACAAGAAGATGAAAATATCACGGTGCTTGTCAAATTTACGGAATTCGAAGACCATGAACAACTAAACTAAGGGGCATGTTGGAGATGTTGTCTAAGTTAGCTGAGTTTGTTGAATTGCCAATCAGGAGGTATGGCAAGTGAAAGCTTTGGCAAGAAGCAGTGATTTTGGTGGAAAGAACATAATTGAAAATACCATAGCTCATCTCATACCAAATGTGGATGACATGTTAAAAAAGTTGGGAAGAAAAAAGAACTCAAAGCAATTAATTTGCTCAGGGTAGCAACCCTTCAGGGAATTGAAGGACCTAACGAAGAGACGAATAATTTTTTCTGTAGATCTAGGAAGCCAGAAGATAAAAGATTTTTGGAAAGTCAACAACGACGCCTGCAAAGGTGAAAGCGAACAGTATAAATAATGTTCGCTTTCACCTTTCCAGGCGTCAGTTGTTGACTTTCCGAAAATCTTTTATCTTCTGGTTTCCCAGATCGACAAAAAAAATTAATTGTGCCTTCATTAAGTCTTTCAATTGCCTGGAGGGTTGCTACCTGAGCAAACTAATTTTTCTGAGTTCCTTTTTTTCTTCCCAACTTTTTTAACATGTCTTCCACATTTGGTACGAGATAAGCTATGGTATTTTCAATTATGTTCTCTCCACCAAAATTACTGCTTCCTGCCAAAGCTTTCACTTGCCATTTACCTACTGATGTTGCATAACTCACAGCAACATCACAATAAGCAGATTAAAAATGAGAACATGTTTTTGTATTTGAGAGTTCATACTAATATCCGCCTGCAGAAAAATCTTTGTATTTGAGAGTTTATACTAATAAGCATCCCATCATAAGGCAAATGCTTTGCTGCAAACTCATTTCTTAAGGAATATTCTCTGTCCAAGTCTTGCCATGGATAAGGAGTACATTTTAGTGTCTGCACAACGATTGATGTCCAAGTCTTGACATAGATCAGGAGTACATTTTAGTGTCTGCACAACGATTGCTCCACTGATTCTAACTTCTACCATATTACGTAGTACAGAAATACGTTCGATTGCAATCTTACTTCACCACATGACAATCCAAGCGCTACCCAAAGATACCTCAGTTTTACTTCAAGTTTTCTAAATGTCATAAAAGAAACATTTTTTTTAATGATTTAACAAAAGTCATGGAGAATCGGGAAATTGTTGAAGCGTTGTCCAAGTCTTGCCATGGATCAGGAGTACATTTTAGTGTCTGCACAACGATTGATGTCCAAATCTTGGCATAGATCAGGAGTACATTTTAGTGTCTGCACAACGATTGCTCCACTGATTCTAACTTCTACCATATAACGTAGTACAGAAATACGTTCGATTGCAATCTTACTTCACCAAATGACAATCCAAGCGCTACCCGAAGATACCTCTGTTTTACTTCAAGTTTTCTAAATGTCATAAAAGAAACATTTTTTTTATGATTTAACAAAAGTCATGGAGAATCGGGAAATTGTTGAAGCGTTGAGAGTTTTTGAATCGCAGTTACATGATATTGATGACTTTTTCGATTACTACTGCATCTTTCCTGAATTTTCATACGAGGTAAAGAGATCCAACAAGAAGATGAAAATATCACGGTGCTTGTCAAATTTACCGAATTCGAAGACCATGAACAACTAAACTAAGGGGCATGTTAGAGATGTTGTCTAAGTTAGCTGAGTTTGTTGAATTGCCAATCAGGAGGTATGGCAAGTGAAAGCTTTGGCAAGAAGCAATGATTTTGGTGGAAAGAACATAATTGAAAATACCATAGCTCATCTCATACCAAATGTGGATGACATGTTAAAAAAGTTGGGAAGAAAAAAGAACTCAAAGCAATTAATTTGCTCAGGGTAGCAACCCTTCAGGGAATTGAAGGACCTAACGAAGAGACGGATAATTTTTTCTGTAGATCTAGGAAACTAGAAGATAAAAGATTTTTGGAAAGTCAACAACGACGCCTGCAAAGGTGAAAGCGAACAGTATAAATAATGTTCGCTTTCACCTTCCCAGGCGTTAGTTGTTAACTTTCCAAAAATCTTTTATCTTCTGGTTTCCCAGATCGACAAAAAAAAATTAACTGTGCCTTCATTAAGTCTTTCAATTGCCTGGAGGGTTGCTACCTGAGCAAACTAATTGTTCTGAGTTCTTTTTTTCTTCCCAACTTTTTTAACATGTCTTCCACATTTGGTACGAGATAAGCTATGGTATTTTCAATTATGTTCTCTCCACCAAAATTACTGCTTCCTGCCAAAGCTTTCACTTGCCATTTACCTACTGAAGTTGCATAACTCACAGCAACATCACAATAAGCAGATTAAAAATGAGAACGTGTTTTTGTATTTGAGAGTTCATACTAATATCCGCCTGCAGAAAAATCTTTGTATTTGAGAGTTTATACTAATAAGCATCTCATCATAAGGCAAATGCTTTGCTGCAAACTCATTTCTCAAGGAATATTCTCTGTCCAAGTTTTGCCATGGATCAGGAGTACATTTTTGTGTCTGCACAACGATTGATGTCCAAGTCTTGCCATAGATCAGGAGTACATTTTAGTGTCTGCACAACGATTGCTCCACTGATTCTAACTTCTACCATATTACGTAGTACAGAAATACGTTCGATTGCAATCTTACTTCACCACATGACAATCCAAGCGCTACCCAAAGATACCTCAGTTTTACTTCAAGTTTTCTAAATGTCATAAAAGAAACATTTTTTTTAATGATTTAACAAAAGTCATGGAGAATCGGGAAATTGTTGAAGCGTTGTCCAAGTCTTGCCATGGATCAGGAGTACATTTTAGTGTCTGTACAACGATTGATGTCCAAATCTTGGCATAGATCAGGAGTACATTTTAGTGTCTGCACAACGATTGCTCCACTGATTCTAACTTCTACCATATTACATAGTACAGAAATACGTTCGATTGCAATCTTACTTCACCAAATGACAGTCCAAGCGCTACCCGAAGATACCTCTGTTTTACTTCAATTTTCTAAATGTCATAAAAGAAACATTTTTTTATGATTTAACAAAAGTCATGGAGAATCGGGAAATTGTTGAATCTTTGAGAATTTTTGAATCGCAGTTACATGATATTGATGACTTTTTCGATTACTACTGCATCTTTCCTGAATTTTCATACGAGGTAAAGAGATCCAACAAGAAGATGAAAATATCACGGTGCTTGTCAAATTTACGGAATTCGAAGACCATGAACAACTAAACTAAGGGGCATGTTAGAGATGTTGTCTAAGTTAGCTGAGTTTGTTGAATTGCCAATCAGGAGGTATGGCAAGTGAAAGCTTTGGCAAGAAGCAGTGATTTTGGTGGAAAGAACATAATTGAAAATACCATAGCTCATCTCATACCAAATGTGGAAGACATGTTAAAAAAGTTGGGAAGAAAAAAGAACTCAAAGCAATTAATTTGCTCAGGGTAGCAACCCTTCAGGCAATTGAAAGACCTAACGAAGACACGGTTAATTTTTTCTGTAGATCTAGGAAACCAGAAGATAAAATATTTTTGGAAAGTCAACAACGACGCCTGCAAAGGTGAAAGCGAACAGTATAAATAATGTTCGCTTTCACCTTTCCAGGCGTCAGTTGTTGACTTTCCAAAAATCTTTTATCTTCTGGTTTCCCAGATCGACAAAAAAAAATTAACTGTGCCTTCATTAAGTCCTTCAATTGCCTGGAGCGTTGCTACCTGAGCAAACTAATTATTCTGAGTTCCTTTTTTTCTTCCCAACTTTTTTAACATGTCTTCCACATTTTGTACGAGATAAGCTATGGTATTTTCAGTTATGTTCTCTCCAACAAAATCACTGCTTCCTGCCAAAGCTTTCACTTGCCATTTACCTACTGATGTTGCATAACTCACATCAACATCACAATAAGCAGATTAAAAATGAGAACGTGTTTTTGTATTTGAGAGTTCATACTAATATCCGCCTGCAGAAAAATCTTTGTATTTGAGAGTTCATACTAATAAGCATCCCATCATAAGGCAAATGCTTTGCTGCAAACTCATTTCTTAAGGAATATTCTCTGTCCAAGTCTTGCCATGGATCAGGAGTACATTTTAGTGTCTGCACAACGATTGATGTCCAAGTCTTGCCATAGATCAGGAGTACATTTTAGTGTCTGCACAATGATTTCTCCACTGATTCTAACTTCTACCATATTACGTAGTACAAAAATATGTTCGATTGCAATCTTACTTCACCAAATGACAATCCAAACGCTACCCGAAGATACCTCTGTTTTACTTCAAGTTTTCTAAATGTTATAAAAGAAACATTTTTTTTATGATTTAACAAAAGTCATGGAGAATCGGGAAATTGTTGAAGCGTTGAGAATTTTTGAATCGCAGTTACATGATATTGATGAGTTTTTCGATTACTACTGCATCTTTCCTGAATTTTCATACTAGGTAAAGAGATCCAACAAGAAGATGAAAATATCACGGTGTTTGTCAAATTTACGGAATTCGAAGACCATGAACAACTAAACTAAGGGGGATGTTGGAGATGTTGTCTAAGTTAGCTGAGTTTGTTGAATTGCCAATCAGGAGGTATGGCAAGTGAAAGCTTTGGCAAGAAGCAGTGATTTTGGTGGAAAGAACATAATTGAAAATACCATAGCTCATCTCATACCAAATGTGGAAGACATGTTAAAAAAGTTGGGAAGAAAAAAGAACTCAAAGCAATTAATTTGCTCAGGGTAGCAACCCTTCAGGCAATTGAAGGACCTAACGAAGAGACGGATGATTTTTTCTGTAGATCTAGGAAACCAGAAGATAAAAGATTTTTGGAAAGTCAACAACGACGCCTGCAAAGGTGAAAGCGAACAATATAAATAATGTTCGATTTCACCTTTCTAGGCGTCAGTTGTTGACTTTCCGAAAATCTTTTATCTTCTGGTTTCCCAGATCGACAAAAAAAAATTAATTGTGCCTTCATTAAGTTCTTCAATTGCTTGGAGGGTTGCTACCTGAGCAAACTAATTGTTCTGAGTTCCTTTTTTTCTTTCCAACTTTTTTTACATGTCTTCCATATTTGGTACGAGATAAGCTATGGTATTTTCAATTATGTTCTCTCCACCAAAATCACTGCTTCCTGCCAAAGCTTTCACTTGCCATTTACCTACTGATGTTGCATAACTCACAGCAACATCACATTAAGCAGATTAAAAATGAGAACGTGTTTTTGTATTTGAGAGTTCATACTAATATCCGCCTGCAGAAAAATCTTTGTATTTGAGAGTTCATACTAATAAGCATCCCATCATAAGGCAAATTCTTTGCTGCAAACTCATTTCTTAAGGAATATTCTCTGTCCAAGTCTTGCCATGGGTCAGGAGTACATTTTAGTGTCTGCACAACGATTGATGTCCAAGTCTTGCCATAGATCAGGAGTACATTTTAGTGTCTGCACAACGATTGCTCCACTGATTCTAACTTCTACCATATTACGTAGTACAGAAATACGTTCGATTGCAATCTTACTTCACCAAATGACAATCCAAGCCCTACCCAAAGATACCTATGTTTTACTTCAAGTTTTCTAAATGTCATAAAAGAAACATTTTTTTTAATGATTTAACCAAAGTCATGGAGAATCGGGAAATTGTTGAAGCGTTGTCCAAGTCTTGCCATGGATCAGGAGTACATTTTAGTGTCTGCACAACGATTGATGTCCAAGTCTTGCCATAGATTAGGAGTACATTTTAGTGTCTGCACAATGATTGCTCCACTGATTCTAACTTCTACCATATTACATAGTACAAAAATACATTCGATTGCAATCTTACTTCACCAAATGACAATCCAAGTGCTACCCGAAGATACCTCTGTTTTACTTCAAGTTTTCTAAATGTCATAAAAGAAACATTTTTTTTATGATTGAACAAAAGTCATGGAGAATCGGGAAATTGTTGAAGCGTTGAGAATTTTTGAATCGCAGTTACATGATATTGATGAGTTTTTCGATTACTATTGCATCTTTCCTAAATTTTCATATGAGGTAAAGAGATCCAACAAGAAGATGAAAATATCACGGTGCTTGTCAAATTTATGGAATTCGAAGACCATGAACAACTAAACTAAGGGGCATGTTGGAGATGTTGTCTAAGTTAGCTGAGTTTGTTGAATTGCCAATCAGGAGGTATGGCAAGTGAAAGCTTTGGCAAGAAGCAGTGATTTTGGTGGAAAGAACCTAATTGAAAATACCATAGCTCATCTCATACCAAATGTGGAAGACATGTTAAAAAAGTTGGGAAGAAAAAAGAACTCAAAGCAATTAATTTGCTCAGGGTAGCAACCCTTCAGGCAATTGAAGGACCTAACGAAGACACGGTTAATTTTTTCTGTAGATCTAGGAAACCAGAAGATAAGAGATTTTTGGAAAGTCAACAACGACGCCTGCAAAGGTGAAAGCGAACAATATAAATAATGTTCGCTTTCACCTTTCCAGGCGTCAGTTGTTGACTTTCCGAAAATCTTTTATCTTCTGGTTTCCCAGATCGACAAAAAAAAAATTAATTGTGCCTTCATTAAGTCCTTCAATTGCTTGGAGGGTTGCTACCTGAGCAAACTAATTGTTCTGAGTTCCTTTTTTTCTTTCCAACTTTTTTAACATGTCTTCCACATTTGGTACGAGATAAGCTATGGTATTTTCAATTATGTTATCTCCACCAAAATCACTGCTTCCTGCCAAAGCTTTCACTTGCCATTTACCTACTGATGTTGCATAACTCACAGCAACATCACATTAAGCAGATTAAAAATGAGAACGTGTTTTTGTATTTGAGAGTTCATACTAATATTTGCCTGCAGAAAAATCTTTGTATTTGAGAGTTCATACTAATAAGCATCCCATCATAAGGCAAATGCTTTGCTGCAAACTCATTTCTTAAGGAATATTCTCTGTCCAAGTCTTGCCATGGATAAGGAGTACATTTTAGTGTCTGTACAACGATTGATGTCCAAGTCTTGCCATAGATCAGGAGTACATTTTAGTGTCTGCACAACGATTGCTCCACTGATTCTAACTTCTACCATATTACGTAGTACAGAAATACGTTCGATTGCAATCTTACTTCACCAAATGACAATCCAAGCCCTACCCAAAGATACCTATGTTTTACTTCAAGTTTTCTAAATGTCATAAAAGAAACATTTTTTTTAATGATTTAACAAAAGTCATGCAGAATCAGGAAATTGTTGAAGCGTTGTCCAAGTCTTGCCATGGATCAGGAGTACATTTTAGTGTCTGCACAATGATTGATGTCCAAGTCTTGCCATAGATCATGAGTACATTTTAGTGTCTGCACAACGATTGCTCCACTGATTCTAACTTCTACCATATTACGTAGTACAGAAATACGTTCGATTGCAATCTTACTTCACCAAATGACAATCCAAGCGCTACCCAAAGATACCTCAGTTTTACTTCAAGTTTTCTAAATGTCATAAAAGAAACATTTTTTTTAATGATTTAAGAAAAGTCATGGAGAATCGGGAAATTGTTGAAGCGTTGTCCAAGTCTTGCCATGGATCAGGAGTACATTTTAGTGTCTGCACAACGATTGATGTCCAAATCTTGGCATAGATTATGAGTATATTTTAGTGGCTGCACAACGATTGCTCCACTAATTCTAACTTCTACCATATTACGTAGTACAGAAATACGTTCGATTGCAGTCTTACTACACCAAATGACAATCCAAGCGCTACCCAAAGATACCTCAGTTTTACTTCAAGTTTTCTAAATGTCATAAAAGAAACATTTTTTTAATGATTTAACAAAAGTCATGGAGAATCGGGAAATTGTTGAAGCGTTGTCCAAGTCTTGCCATGGATCAGGAGTACATTTTAGTGTCTGCACAACAATTGATGTCCAAATCTTGGCATAGATTATGAGTATATTTTAGTGGCTGCACAACGATTGCTCCACTGATTCTAACTTCTACCATATTACGTAGTACAGAAATACGTTCGATTGCAATCTTACTTCACCAAATGACAATCCAAGCGCTACCTGAAGATACCTCTGTTTTACTTCAAGTTTTCTAAATGTCATAAAAGAAACATTTTTTTTTATGATTTAACAAAAGTCATGGAGAATCGGGAAATTGTTGAAGCGTTGAGAATTTTTGAATCGCAGTTACATGATATTGATGACTTTTTCGATTACTATTGCATCTTTCCTGAATTTTCATACGAGGTAAAGAGATCCAATAAGAAGATGAAAATATCACGGTGCTTTTCAAATTTACGGAATTCGAAGACCATGAACAACTAAACTAAGGGGCATGTTGGAGATGTTGTCTAAGTTAGCTGAGTTTGTTGAATTGCCAATCAGGAGGTATGGCAAGTGAAAGCTTTGGCAAGAAGCAGTGATTTTCGTGGAAAGAACATAATTGAAAATACCATAGCTCATCTCATACCAAATGTGGAAGACATGTTAAAAAAGTTGGGAAGAAAAAAGAACTCAAAGCAATTAATTTGCTTAGGGTAGCAACCCTTCAGGCAATTGAAGGACCTAACAAAGACACGGTTAATTTTTTCTGTAGATCTAGGAAACCAGAAGATAAAAGATTTTTGGAAAGTCAACAACGACGCCTATAAAGGTGAAAGTGAACAGTATAAATAATGTTCGCTTTCACCTTTCCAGGCGTCAGTTGTTGACTTTCCGAAAATCTTTTATCTTCTGGTTTCCCAGATCGACAAAAAAAAATAAATTGTGCCTTCATTAAGTCCTTCAATTGCCTGGAGGGTTGCTACCTGAGCAAACTAATTATTCTGAGTTCCTTTTTTTCTTCCCAACTTTTTTAACATGTCTTCCACATTTTGTACGAGATAAGCTATGATATTTTCAGTTATGTTCTCTCCACCAAAACCAAAATCACTGCTTCCTGCCAAAGCTTTCACTTGCCATTTACCTATTGATGTTGCATAACTCACAGCAACATCACATTAAGCAGATTAAAAATGAGAACGTGTTTTTGTATTTGAGAGTTCATACTAATATCCGCCTGTAGAAAAATCTTTGTATTTGAGAGTTCATACTAATAAGCATCCCATCATAAGGCAAATGCTTTGCTGCAAACTCATTTCTTAAGGAATATTCTCTGTCCAAGTCTTGCCATGGATCAGGAGTACATTTTAGTGTCTGCACAACGATTGATGTCCAAGTCTTGCCATAGATCAGGAGTACATTTTAGTGTCTGCACAACGATTGCTCCACTGATTCTATCTTCTACCATATTACGTAGTACAGAAATACGTTCGATTGCAATCTTACTTCACCAAATGACAATCCAAGCGCTACCCAAAGATACCTCAGTTTTACTTCAAGTTTTCTAAATGTCATAAAAGAAACATTTTTTTTAATGATTTAACAAAAGTCATGGAGAATCGGGAAATTGTTGAAGCGTTGTCCAAGACTTGCCATGGATCAGGAGTACATTTTAGTGTCTGCACAACGATTGATGTCCAAATCTTGGCATAGATCAGGAGTACATTTTAGTGTCTGCACAACGATTGCTCCACTGATTCTAACTTCTACCATATTACGTAGTACAGAAATACGTTCGATTGCAATCTTACTTCACCAAATGACAATCCAAGCGCTACCCGAAGATACCTCTGTTTTACTTCAAGTTTTCTAAATGTCATAAAAGAAACATTTTTTTTTATGATTTAACAAAAGTCATGGAGAATCGGGAAATTGTTGAAGCGTTGAGAATTTTTGAATCGCAGTTTCATGATATTGATGACTTTTTCGATTACTACTGCATCTTTCCTGAATTTTCATACGAGGTAAAGAGATCCAACAAGAAGATGAAAATATCACGGTGCTCGTCAAATTTACGGAATTCGAAGACCATGAACAACTAAACTAAGGGGCATGTTAGAGATGTTGTCTAAGTTAGCTGAGTTTGTTGAATTGCCAATCAGGAGGTATGGAAAGTGAAAGCTTTGGCAAGAAGCAGTGATTTTGGTGGAAAGAACATAATTGAAAATACCATAGCTCATCTCTTACAAAATGTGGAAGACATGTTAAAAAAGTTGGGAAGAAAAAAGAACTCAAAGCAATTAATTTGCTCAGGGTAGCAACCCTTCAGGCACTTGAAGGACCTAAAGAAGACACAGTTAATTTTTTCTGTAGATCTAGGAAACCAGAAGATAAAAGATTTTTGGAAAGTCAACAACGACGCCTGCAAAGGTGAAAGCGAACAGTATAAATAATGTTCGCTTTCACCTTTCCAGGCGTCAGTTGTTGACTTTCCAAAAATCTTTTATCTTCTGGTTTCCCAGATCGACAAAAAAAAATTAACTGTGCCTTCATTAAGTCCTTCAATTGCCTGGAGGGTTGCTACCTGAGCAAACTAATTACTCTGAGTTCCTTTTTTTCTTCCCAACTTTTTTAATATGTCTTCCACATTTTGTACGAGATAAGCTATGGTATTTTCAGTTATGTTCTCTCCACCGAAATCACTGCTTCCTGCCAAAGCTTTCACTTGC
>CAWUDS030001565.1:0-35000 GCA_963859935.3 Lathyrus sativus
GAAGAAAGAATTTTTTGGTTCGACGCATGGGATTAGCTAAGCATTTTCTCCTAACAAATATAGAACCAGAATGGATGGTTTTATGTCTCTTACCAGTTCTTCCTCCCGAATTGAGACCAATTATTCAAATAGATGGCGGTAAACTAATGAGTTCGGATATTAATAAACTCTATAAAATAGTTATCTTTCGGAACAATACTCTTATTGAGCTATTAAGAACAAGTGGATTTACACCAGCGGAATTAGTAATGTCTCAAGAAAAATTGGTACAAGAAGCCGTGGATGCACTTCTTGATAATGGAATCCGCGGACAACCGATGAGGGACGGTCATAAGAAAGTTTACAAATCGTTTTCCGATATAATTTCGGGCAAAGAGGGAAGATTTCGAGAGACTCTTCTTGGAAAACGAGTTGATTATTCGGGGCGTTCTGTTATTGTCGTAGGTCCATTACTTTCATTACATCGATGTGGATTGCCCCCCGAAATAGCAATAGAGCTATTTCAGACATTTCTAATTCGTGGTTTAATTCGAAACCATATTGCTTCGAACATAGGAGTTGCTAAGAGTCAAATCCGGGAAAAAGAACCAATTGTATGGGAAATACTTCACGAAGTTATGCGGGGACATCCAGTATTGCTGAATAGAGCGCCTACTTTGCATAGATTGGGCATACAGGCATTTCAACCCATTTTAGTAGAAGGACGTGCTATTTGTTTACATCCATTGGTGTGTAAGGGATTCAACGCAGACTTTGATGGGGATCAAATGGCTGTTCATGTGCCTTTATCTTTGGAGGCTCAAGCAGAAGCTCATTTACTTATGTTTTCTACTACGAATCTCTTGTCTCCGACTATTGGGGATCCTATTTCTGTACCAACTCAAGATATGCTTATTGGACTTTATGTATTAACTAGCGGAAATCGTCGAGGTATTTGTGCAAACAGGTATAATTGGTTTAATTGCAGAAATTCTCAAAATGAAAAAATGAGCAATAATAACTTTAAGAACTTGAAGTATATGAAAAAAAAAGAACCCTGTTTTTGCAATTCCTATGATGCAATTGGAGCTTATAGACAGAAAAGAATAAATTTGGATAGTCCTTTTTGGCTCCGGTGGCAAATACATCAATGCATTATGTCTTCAAGAGAAGTTCCTATCGAAGTTCACTATGAATCTTTTGGTACCTATTATGAGATTTATGAGGATTATTTAGTAATAAGAAGTATAAAAAAAGAAATTCGTTGTATATACATTCGAACCACTATTGGTCATATTTCTTTTTATCGAGAAATCGAAGAAGCTATACAAGGTTTTTCTCGAGCCGATTCATCATATAGTATCTAATCATATAGATGGTTAGTGTTGGTATCCACGCTAAGTAAATTTAGGATACTGGTGTAAATTCAGGTCAACTAGCATCTTTTCAATTTTCTACGTAAATAAACATAAAGAAAAGGGAGTTTTCCAATCATTCACTCAAATCTATTGTCGTCGAACCGAATACCACTGAGTGGAATATGGAGGGACTTATGGCAGAAGGGACCAATCTAGTCTTTCACAATAACGTGATAGGTGGAACTGCCATTAAACGACTTATTAGCAGATTAATAGATCATTTCGGAATGGCATATACATCACACATCCTGGATCAAGTAAAGACTCTAGGATTCCATCAAGCTACTGCTACATCTATTTCATTAGGAATTGATGATCTTTTAACAATACCTTCTAAAGGATGGCTAGTCCAAGATGCTGAACAACAAAGTTCCGTTTTGGAAAAACATAATCATTATGGGAATGTCCATGCGGTAGAAAAATTACGCCAATCCATTGAAATATGGTATGCTACAAGCGAATATTTGCGACAACAAATGACTCCCAATTTTAGGATGACTGACCCCTTTAATCCAGTCCATATAATGTCTTTTTCAGGAGCTAGAGGAAATGCATCTCAAGTACACCAATTAGTCGGAATGAGAGGATTAATGTCAGATCCACAAGGACAAATGATTGATTTACCCATTCAAAGCAATTTTCGTGAAGGACTGTCTTTAACAGAATATATAATTTCTTGCTACGGAGCCCGTAAAGGGGTTGTAGATACTGCTGTACGAACATCAGATGCTGGATATCTTACACGTCGACTTGTTGAAGTGGTTCAACACATTGTTGTACGGCGAACAGATTGCGGTACCATCCGTGGGATTTCTGTAAACATCCGAAATGGAATGATGCCAGAAAGAATTTTGATACAAACATTAAATGGTCGTGTAGTAGCAGACAATATATATATAGGTTCACGGTGCATTGTCGTTAGAAATCAAGATATTGGAATTGGACTTATCAATCGATTCATAACTTTTCAAACACAACCCATATTTATTCGAACCCCCTTTACCTGTAGGAATACGTCGTGGATCTGCCGATTGTGTTATGGGCGGAGTCCTATTCATGGGGACCTGGTAGAATTGGGAGAAGCTGTAGGCATTATTGCTGGTCAATCTATTGGAGAACCGGGAACTCAACTAACATTAAGAACTTTTCATACTGGTGGAGTATTCACAGGGGGTACTGCTGAATATGTGCGAGCCCCCTCGAATGGAAAGATAAAATGGAATGAGGATTTAGTTCACCCTACACGTACACGTCATGGATATCCTGCTTTTATATGTAATATAGACTTGTATGTAACTATAGAAAGTTACGATATTATACATAACGTCATTATTCCACCAAAAAGTTTTCTATTAGTTAAAAATGATCAATATGTAAAATCAGAACAAGTGATTGCGGAGATCCTCGCGGGAACATATACTTTTAATTTGAAAGAGAGGGTTCGAAAACATATTTATTCTGACTCAGAAGGGGAAATGCATTGGAGTACCGATGTGTACCATGCATCAGAATTTATGGATAGTAATGTACATATCTTACCAAAAACAAGTCATTTATGGATATTGTCAGGAAAGTCGTGCAGGTCTAATACAACCCATTTTTTACTTCACAAGGATCAAGATCAAATTACCATGGATTCACTTTCGAATGGAAAAAAAAATATTTCGAATCTTGTAGAAAGGAATAATCAAGTAAAACATAAATTCTTTGGTTTCCATACTTTTGGTACAAAAGAAAAGGGGATCAGCGATTATTCAATATTTAATCCAATCATATATATGGATCATTCTTATTTAATGTATCCCGCTATTTTTCACGATACTTTTTATTTCTTGGCGAAAAGGCGAAGAAATCGATTTCTTATTCCATTTCCATTCCAATCGATTCAAGAACGAAAGAACGAACTAATGTCCCCTTCCGGTGTCTCCATTGAAATACCTATCAATGGTATTTTTCCTAGAAATAGTATTTTTGCTTATTTCGATCATCCTCAACCCATTTTTCAAAAAGAAGATTTCATTGAGTATCGAGGAAGAAAAAAATTAAAGCCAAACTATCCAATTCAAGTAGGTCCCTTTTTTTTGATTCCCGAAGAAGTGCATATTTTACCCCAATCTTCTTCCCTAATGGTACGGAATAATAGTCTTGTTGGAAGAGGAACACCAATCACTTTCAATATAAGAAGTCGAGTAGGCGGATTGGTCCGATTAGAAAAGAAAAAAAAAAAAAAAATAGAATTAAAAATATTTTCTGGAAATATCCATTTTCCCAGAGAGATTGATAAGATATCAAGACACAGTCCCATCTTTATACCACCCGGAACGGTAAAAAAAAAAAAATGCAAGGAATCAAAAAAAAATAAAGATGGGATCTATGTCCAACGGATCGCAACTACAAAAAAAAAAAAATGCAAGGAATCAAAAAAAATTAAAGATGGGATCTATGTCCAATGGATCGCAACTACAAAAAAAAAAAAGAAAAAAAAAAAAATTGTTTTGGTTCGACCTGTAATTTTATATGAAATACCGGACACTATCCCTTTTGTAAAACTTTTTCCCCAAGATCTATTCCAGGAAAAGGATAATCTGGAACTAAAAGTTGTCAATTCTATTGGAAAATCCATTCGGGAAATTTCCGACACAAGGATTCCATTCCTTCGGACTTGTTTAGTCTTCCATTGGGATGACGGCAAAAAAAGTTCTTCGATTGAGGAGGCCCCCGCTTCCTTTATTGAAGTAAGTACAAATGGTTTGATTGAGTATTTTCTAAGAATTGACTTAGTAAAATCGAATACTTCATATATCAGAAAAAGAAATGACCCATCTGGTTTAGGATTGATTGGGGATAATAAATCGGATCGAATCAATCCATTTTTTTCTATTCATTCCAAGGGAAAAATTCAACAATCACTTAGCCAAAATCACGGAACTATTCGTATGTTGTTGAATAGAAATAAAGAATGCCGATCTTGGATAATTTTGTCATCATCTAATTGTTTTCAAATGAGACCATTCAACAATGTAAAATCTCACAATGGGATAAAAAAAGATCCTATAATTTCAATTAAGAAGAATAATAATTCGTTCGGCCCTTTAGGAATAGTTGCAAATTTATATTCACTTTATCATTTAATAACTCATAATCAGATCTCAATAATAAAAATTTTGCAACTTGACAAATTAAAGGAAATTTTTCAAGTAATGAAATATTATTTCATGGACGAAAATGAGAAAATTTGTAAACCCGATCTATACAGTAATATCGTTTTGAATCCATTCCATTTAAATTGGTTTTTTCTCCATTATTTTTCTTGTGAAAAAACGTTTCCAATAATAAGTCTTGGACAATTTATTTGTGAAAATATATGTATAGCTCAAATGAAAAATGGACCACACCTAAAATTAAAATCGGGTCAAGTTATAACAGTTCAAATGGATTCTGTAATAATAAGATCGGCTAATCCTTATTTGGCGACTCCAGAATCAACTATTCACGGCCATTATGGGGAGATCCTTTCTCAAGGAGATATTTTAGTTACATTCCTATATGAAAAATCGAGATCCAGTGATATAACACAAGGTCTTCCAAAAGTGGAACAGATATTCGAAATACGTTCGATTGCTTCAATATCCATGAATCTAAAAAAAAGAATTGATGCTTGGAACGAGTGTATAACAAAAATTCTCGGCATTCCTTGGGGATTCTTGATTGGTGCTGAGCTAACTATAGCTCAAAGTCGTATTTCTTTGGTTAATAAAATCCAAAAGGTTTATCGATCCCAGGGAGTACACATCGATAATAGACATATCGAGATTATTGTGCGTCAAATAACATCCAAAGTCTTGGTTTCAGAAGATGGAATGTCTAATGTATTTTTACCTGGCGAACTAATTGGATTATTGCGAGCAGAACGAACGGGGCGTGCCTTGGAAGAAGCCATTTGTTACCGAGCTTTATTATTGGGAGTAACAAAAACATCTCTGAATACTCAAAGTTTCATATCCGAAGCGAGTTTTCAAGAAACTGCTAGAGTTTTAGCAAAAGCCGCTCTTCGGGGTCGTATTGATTGGTTGAAAGGTCTTAAAGAGAATGTTGTTTTAGGGGGAATGATACCCGTTGGTACCGGATTCAAAAGAATAATGCACCGTTCACGGTCAAGGCAACATAACAAGATTAGCCGGAAAAAAAAATTATTCGAAGTCGAAATTGGAAATCTTTTGTTCCATCACAGAAAATTATTTAATTTTTCTCATTTCAGAGAATTTATGTGATACATTCGAAATATAGGATTAAATATAGTATTAAATGCTTCCTAACAGCGGATTCGACTCATCCATCCCCTGAAATATTTAAATGCAGTCATTGGATTTGGTAATTAAAGTATATTAAAAAATAATAAGAAATAGAAATCAAAGAATGGCCTGATTCTATATTAACGGCCGATCGTCTATAAAAGAGAAGGTTCCATCGGAACAATTATTTATTAGGATACTCGGTCTCTCTTTTTTTTTTTCATTTTTTTAAACAAAGTGTGGGGATAAATGACAAAAAGATATTGGAACATCACTTTGGAAGAGATGCTGAAAGCTGGGGTTCATTTTGGCCATGAGACTAGGAAATGGAATCCTCGAATGGCACCTTTTATATCGGCAAAACGTAAAGGTAATCATATTACAAATCTTACTAAAACTGCTCGTTTTTTATCAGAAGCTTGTGATTTGGCTTTTGATGCAGCAAGCAAAGGAAAACAATTTTTAATTGTTGGTACCAAAAGAAAAGTTGCCTATTCAGTAAGACGGGCTGCAATAAGAGCTCGATGTCATTATGTTAATAAAAAATGGCTCGGAGGTATGTTAACGAATTGGTATACTACAGAAACGAGACTTCGTAAGTTCAGGGACTTGAGAACGGAGCAAAAGACGGGGAAACTGAACTCTCTTCCAAAAAGAGATGCCGCTATGTTGAAGAGGCAATTATCTCATTTGGAAACATATCTAGGCGGTATAAAATATATGACAGGGTTACCTGATATTGTAATAATCCTTGATCAGGAAGAAGAATATAAGGCTCTTCAAGAATGTATCACTTTGGGAATTCCAACGATTTGTGTAATCGATACAAATTGTGACCCCGATCTTGCGGATTTGCCGATTCCGGCTAATGATGATACTATGGCTTCCATCGGATTCATTCTTAACAAATTAGTTTTTGCAATTTGTGAGGGTCGTTCTAGCTAGATACAAAATTATTGATTAATAATAAGATAAATCCATTTTTAGATTTGGTTGGGCGGTGATAAATTTTTGGAATTGGTTATTATAGCATTACAAAATTGTGTAAAAAGAAATATTTTTGGATTAGTAGGTATTCCAAATGGAAAATCCAAGTAAAATAAGGAAATGGTTGAATCAAAATAATTCCCTTTCAAGTTATCTTTTTTTATTTTAGAGGGCAATATGAATGTTCTATTATGTTACATCAACACATTAAACAGATTCTATGATATATCTGCTGTGGAAGTAGGTCAACATTTCTATTGGCAAATAGGGGATTTTCAAGTGCATGCTCAAGTACTTATTACCTCTTGGGTTGTAATTGCTATCTTATTAATTTCAACCATTCTAGTTGTTAGAAATCCACAAACTATTCCCACGTCTGGTCAGAATTTCTTTGAATATGTCCTTGAATTCATTCGAGACGTGAGCAAAACTCAGATTGGAGAAGAATATGGTCCATGGGTTCCGTTTATTGGAACTCTGTTTCTATTTATTTTTGTTTCGAATTGGTCAGGGGCACTTTTGCCTTGGAAAATTATAAAGTTACCTCATGGAGAGTTAGCTGCACCCACAAATGATATAAATACTACTGTTGCATTAGCTTTACTTACGTCAGTAGCCTATTTCTATGCGGGTATTTCAAAAAAAGGATTGGCCTATTTTGGTAAATACATCCAACCAACGCCAATCCTTTTACCGATTAACATCTTAGAAGATTTCACAAAACCCTTATCGCTTAGTTTTCGACTTTTCGGAAATATATTAGCGGATGAATTAGTAGTGGTTGTTCTTGTTTCGTTAGTACCTTTAGTAGTTCCTATCCCTGTTATGTTCCTTGGATTATTTACAAGCGGTATTCAAGCTCTTATTTTCGCTACTTTAGCTGCGGCGTATATAGGTGAATCCATGGAAGGGCATCATTGACTAGTTATCTAAATAGGATTTTAGACCGCGACTGGCTCGCGATAATCTACTTAAGGAACATTAATAAAATTAAGGAACATAAATCAAAAAATCCAAAAGAAATTATGAAAAGTTTTCATAACAATCAAAAAGTATAAAGAAAATGAAAACACTTATCAGGAAATTCAACAAAAAATAGAAATTCAATTAAAATAAAGGGTGGGGGGTCGAACTAGGCATATATATAATCTAATCGTTATAAAACAGCTGGGGGATTTCCGAGAATGATTCATTGAATCGAAGATACAATGAATTGGTTTACGATATGGAACAAACACATGTATATGTCATAGTAGATATTCATTAGTTATATATGACTATATATCTCAATTTGTCCTGCTACTACTCTAAATTTAGGTAGGGATTCAAAAAAAAGAGCTCTTCCATCTCTTGGAATTGTGAATGGAATATAAAATGACTGGAAAAATGAAATCAAAAAGAAAAAGAAAGGTTTAAACGAAATGTAAGATAAGACCCCAATTTGTATGTATTCACAAAAAACGACAAGGGTAGAAACGAAAAAAGTAAATATCGAAGTAATTGAGATAATTCAATCCAAATTCTTCAGTTTGAAATTTTGAATTACACTTCGACTAGATAAAGAGAAATAGGACGAATGAAATAATTAAGTCATATATTTTTTGTTGATTATATTATTAACTATTTCTTTATTTTATTTTGACATAGGAGAAACTTATCATGAATCCACTGATTGCTGCTGCTTCTGTTATCGCTGCTGGGTTGGCCGTCGGGCTTGCTTCTATTGGACCTGGAGTTGGTCAAGGCACAGCTGCAGGGCAAGCTGTAGAAGGGATTGCGAGACAACCGGAAGCAGAGGACAAAATACGGGGTACTTTATTACTTAGTCTGGCTTTTATGGAAGCTTTAACTATTTATGGGCTGGTTGTAGCATTAGCGCTTTTATTTGCCAATCCTTTTGTTTAGTTTAATATTTATTCAAAAAAATACATATTGTTTTTTTTTTCATGGATTTTCGTTGTTGCTCTTGCTAATTCTATTTCGATTTTACTGTTACAATTTTTTGCATTCGGATTAACATACTGATTTGCCTTCTTCCGTCCCTTTCATTAGTCCAATGACCCCCTTTTTATTTAGAAAGTGTTGAAAACAACTAAGTATTTTGCAATTTACATACGAACTAGTATTTATTTCTAAGAAATATCATTCCTTATAGGGAATCTTTCAATTGACTAACCAATTCCAAATATAGAATAGAATAGTCTTCTTAGTATCTTTTGATTCTTACTAATATTCATTATTAGTAAGAATCAAAATAGAAAGAATAAGTAAATATATTCATATTAAATAATTCGATTATAGAATAAACTATTATATACAAAAACGAATAAAAAAACTTGGAATCGTAGAAATAAATTTAGTCTATCCATAAGAGGAGATGTGATCATATGAAAAATATAACCGATTCTTTTCTTTGCTTCATTTCCTGGCCATCCGCCGGAAGTTTCGGGTTTGATACCGATATTTTAGCAACAAATCTAATAAATATAAGTGCAGTCCTAGGTGTATTGATTTTTTTTGGAAAGGGAGTGTGTGCGAGTTGTTTATTTCAAAGAATAGATTGGATCCAACCAACTGCACTTTTTTTGTTATAACTAGGAAAATGTGCATGATCCGGCGAATGACTTCTTACGAAATAACGAAAAAAATAGTTCAGAACCATAGCATTTCGCGATTCAGTGGTAAATCTACTTTGATTCTCTATCAACCAAGAATTTTGGAACATTACCATGGTTAAAGCTAACGAGTTTGAAGTTTCGACGCAGTCTAGTATTCTTTCTACCACTATGTTAATAGGGAAATTCTAATTTTTTCGATATAGAACACTCATGTCGATAAAATGACTTGAATTCTCTGTATGATGAAAAATAGGAAAAAAGGTGTTTTGTTTAACGCCTCCGTTTCTACTTTTCTACAATGCGGAATTGATGACCTACGTATAAATTAATCATAATTCTTTGGATTTCAAGAAAAAAAAACAACTTTGCTGACAATTATTTGTTTGCTCAGAAGAGTCCTCCAAATATTTGGGTCTTGTATTGATAATCATTTTCAAGATTTTTAGAAATAGAGAAAAGAGGATAGGCTCATTCCCTAATAAATAGGGGGGAATTTCCTATAAGGAATTGAGTGTGAGAGCCAAATGAATTGAAAGATTCATGTTTGGTTCGGGAAGAGATCATAGACATTTGGAAATGAATGGAAAGAGAATCTACTTTCATTAAGTGATTTATTAGATAATCGAAAACAGAGAATCCTGAGAACTATTCGAAATTCAGAAGAACTACGGGAAACAGCCATTGAACAGCTGGAAAAAGCCCGGGCCCGTTTCAGGAAAGTAGAAATGGAAGCAGATCGGTTTCGAGTGAATGGTTATTCCGAGATAGAACGAGAAAAATGGAATTTAATTAATTCCATTTATACAACTTTGGAACAATTCGAAAATTACAAAAATGAAACCATTCATTTTGAACAACAAAGGGCGATTAATCAAGTCCAACAAAGGGTTTTACAACAAGCATTACAAGGAGCTCTGGGAACTCTGAATAGGTGCTTAAACAACGAGTTACATTTACGTATGATCGCTGCTAATATTGGTATGTTTGGGGCGATCAAAGAAAAAAATAACTAATTAGTGGTTCTACTATAATAGAGAGTATGGAGAGGCCCTATTTTTGTTTTTTTTCGAAAAAGAATCCAATTAATAAAAATATTCATGGTACCCATTCGTGCAGATGAAATTAGTCAAATTATCCGTGAACGGATTGAGCAATATAATACCGAAGTAAAAATTGTAAATACAGGTACCGTACTTCAAGTAGGCGATGGCATTGCTCGTATTTATGGTCTTGATGAAGTAATGGCAGGTGAATTAGTAGAATTTAAAGAGGGTACAGTAGGCATTGCTTTGAATTTGGAATCCAAAAATGTTGGTGTTGTATTAATGGGTGATGGTTTGATGATACAAGAGGGAAGTTCCGTAAAAGCAACAGGAATAATTGCTCAGATACCAGTAAGTGAGGGTTATTTGGGTCGTGTTGTAAATGCCCTAGCTAAACCTATTGACGGTCGAGGAGAAATTTCAGCTTCGGAATCTCGGTTAATTGAATCTCCCGCTCCCGGTATTATTTCCAGACGTTCCGTGTATGAGCCTCTTCAAACGGGACTTATTGCTATTGATTCTATGATCCCTATAGGGCGTGGCCAGCGAGAATTGATTATTGGGGACAGACAAACAGGTAAAACAGCAGTAGCTACAGATACGATTCTCAATCAACAGGGACAAAATGTAGTATGTGTTTATGTAGCTATTGGTCAAAAAGCATCTTCTGTGGCTCAAGTAGTAACTACTTTACAAGAAAGAGGAGCAATGGAATACACTATTATAGTGGCTGAAACAGCAAATTCCCCAGCTACATTACAATACCTCGCGCCTTATACAGGCGCAGCTCTGGCTGAATATTTTATGTACCGTGAACGTCACACTTTAATCATTTATGATGATCCCTCCAAACAAGCACAGGCTTATCGCCAAATGTCTCTTCTATTACGAAGACCACCAGGTCGCGAAGCTTATCCCGGAGATGTTTTTTATTTACATTCGCGTCTTTTGGAAAGAGCCGCGAAATTAAGTTGTCAGTTAGGTGAAGGAAGTATGACTGCTTTACCAATAGTTGAGACCCAAGCCGGAGATGTTTCAGCTTATATTCCTACGAATGTCATTTCCATTACAGATGGTCAAATATTCTTATCTGCCGATTTATTCAATGCTGGGATCAGACCCGCAATTAATGTGGGTCTTTCCGTTTCCAGAGTTGGATCGGCGGCTCAAATAAAAGCCATGAAACAAGTCGCTGGTAAATTAAAATTGGAATTAGCACAATTCGCAGAATTAGAAGCTTTTGCACAATTCTCTACCGATCTTGAGAAAACTACGCAAAATCAATTGGCAAGAGGTCAACGATTGCGCGAGTTGCTTAAACAATCCCAATCATCTCCTATTACTGTGGAAGAACAGATAATAACTATTTATACTGGAACGAATAGTTATCTTGATTCATTAGAAATTCAACAGGTAAGGAAATTTCTCGTTAAGTTACGGGCTTATTTAAAAACGAATAAACCGAAATTCAACGAAATCATATCTTCGACCAAGACATTTACTGGGGAAGCAGAAGCCATTTTGAAGGAAGCTATTCAGGAACAGATGGAACTCTTTTTACTTCAGGAACAAGTAGAAAAAAATTGATTCCAAATTTCATACCTTTCTAGATAATTAGTCTCTTTCCATATTTCAAAAAGAATAATAAAGAGAAGAAATTCACAATATAGTTTTCGAAATATACGAATTCAAGTAATATATATGCAATTGCAATAAATTCAATATGTAATAAATTTGCGTCCAATAGGATTCGAACCTATACCAAAGGTTTAGAAGACCTCTGTCCTATCCATTAGACAATGGACGCTTTTCTTTTTTTCTTTCCCTTTTCACGAAAATTTCGTGAAAAGGGAAAGAAAAAAAAGAATTCTATAAAATACTCCTCCATCTATCTGAATATCGAAATAATAATTATTCTAAATTCTAAATAGAATAAGACGAAATGAAATCATTCCAATTGAATATTCATAACTAAAACTAACTAAAGAAATTTACTAAATAAAAAATAGAATAGAATATATAGAGAAATAGAATATAAGCGGGTAGCGGGAATCGAACCCGCATCATTAGCTTGGAAGGCTAAGGGTTATAGTCGACGTTTATGAATGAACGTCTCTAATTCAAAACCGAACGTGAAACTTTTGTTTCATTCAGCTCCTTTACAGAATAATTTTAGAGATAGATGGAATACATGAAAAAAAAATGACCCATAACATCTATGTCAGCCTTTCGGTATGAATAGAATTCACGTTGCTTTTTAGATGATCCCTATAGAAAGAAAAGGAGTATTTGAACAATCTCTTTTTTTTCTAGTTACTTCGTTCTCTATTTCTATTTGATAGAATCTTTAGGAAAAGAATAAAATTTCCGTCGAGCTAAAAAAATATATTGATGTTTCTAGTAAACTAAAAAAATCGTTTAATAGCTATTTTGCTTCACTCTCTCCTATACAAAAAAAATAAAAAAAAATGGGAAGATTTAGTTACGATTGGAAACTAATTTTAGATATCTTTCTCCCTGGATCCTTTACTTATATTCAAAAATTGGGATTCTTGTGCAAAAACTTATGTTTCATAATTTTAGAATAAATTCTAAATTGTATACAAATTACGATAATGTATATTATTCCTCGAATTGCTCGTTGAGAGGTATAAAGGATGAAATCCCTAAAAGTAAGAAATAAAGTTTTTGATCGTGATATGAATCACGAAAGGGACCCCTTAACTATTAAGGGATCGTTAGAACGAATCGCACTTTTACCACTAAACTATACCCGCTACAATACCATTTTTGTATATAAAAAGATCTTTTGTCGAACAAGGGAATCAGTCATAAATAATTCTGAAATAGGTGCAGAATTTTATGATAAATAGAGTGTTTACATGTTTCGTAAAGGCCCCCTAATGAAATTTAGAAAAGGGGGCAAATCTCATTTTTGGATTTTATTTTTGGATTTTGTTGAAGGTATTTTGACAGATAGATCTCGACAAAATTACTAAACTAAATTCATAACACAAAAATGCATTATGCAATGCAAGAATCCATAGTTCTATTTCGTTTTTTAGATACGTTACCTGATTCATTCGTATGAGATACGATCACAAAGTTATTTTTATTTTTGTTTGATCATATTAAAATGTTTGAATTAATTAAAAGTTTGTTTCAAATCTGATACAGAAAAATAAATCGTTGTTATCCAGGATTCATGGGAAAAAAGAGCTGTGCCAGTACCTAGCTGGACTCTGGTTGGATAAAAAAACAAACTAAAAAAGAAAATATAAAATTATAGATTTAGATTATCTATTTAGTATAATGATTTATATCTATTTAGTATAATTATTTATTACTATCGTATTTAGTATATATATATACAATTAATATATAACTCAATCTATATTTATGAGTTAATATAGAATTAGAATCAAATAGAAAAAAGATAGATAAAATATATCAAATGAAGATCCATATCAAATAAATATTGAAGCCTTTTTTCGAGCCCTGCGAGGTATCATAAGCATAATAATTCCATTCTTTGAATTGGGGAGAGATGGCTGAGTGGACTAAAGCGTCGGATTGCTAATCCGTTGTACGCATTTTTGTACCGAGGGTTCGAATCCCTCTCTTTCCGTTTATTGATGATTTGCCATTTTTTTCTTTTGAACTTATGGAATTTCTTTTTTTTTATTCCCTGTTTGTTTCATTTTTTACTAGTTCTTTTTGACTAGTTAAAGATCGAAAATAGATAGAAAAACAAAAAATAGTTCAAAATCAAGCACAAGTAAGGGAAAGAAAAAAGATTTTCTTATTCTTCACGTCCAGGATTACGTCCGGGATCATTAGATAGAAATCCGAAGATGAAAAGAGAAACAAAGAATATCACTATCGTGTAAACAAATAGTTTTAGAGTAAGCATTACAAAATCTCCAAGATAATTAAAAAAAAAAAACGACAGAGAAAGAGAATAGATTCTCTTCTATTTCATATTATGTTTCCTTAAAAAAGTTCCAATTTGAGTTTTCTAATAAATTCTTACTTTTTTTAGGACATTATTCAAATGAAAGATCTTATCGAAAACTTACAGCAGCTTGCCAAACAAAAGCGAAGAGAAAAAAGAGTAAGGGTATTACTGGCATAAAATCTACAATTGGAGTCAAAAAAGCATAAGCTTCAGGTAATTTCCCCAAGAAAAAACTACTTGAATAAAGGACAGAGTTAATACAGACCAAGCTAAAGATATGAAGCATAAAAAAAAATGTTGTTCTTTAATAAAATGAATTGTATTTTTGCTTTTTTTTTTTTGAATTCTAATTTTTTTATTTTTTATTATCTTACTTATTATTATATATATTCTTATATATATAAGATATGATTTATTATATATATTATTTAATATCCACTTTTTTTTTTTATACTTTTATATTAAAAATGAAATCTAAAAGAAAAAAGAAATATGGTCTAACTTGACAAAAGTAAATATCTATATAGAATAACAAATGGGGCGTGGCCAAGTGGTAAGGCAGCGGGTTTTGGTCCCGTTATTCGGAGGTTCGAATCCTCCCGTCCCAGATGATATCGATTCAATTCATCACATTGACATGAATCGATATCATAGGTTTTTCGCCATAAACCAAAAATAAAAAAGGCTGTTCTTGGGTGGGGATATATTGTTCATTCATATAACTTTCAATTACTTATTAATTATTAAATAAATTAATATACGAATTAAAATTAAATTTGATAACTATTCGATAAAATAAAAAACAATGACTATTCATTATATAATATTTTAATTTAAAAAGGAATAAAAATCTATGGAAAGACAAGGGTTCAATTCGATGCTGTTTACTAGAGGTATGCTGTTTACTAGAGGTTTAGAATACAGGTGTGGTTTAAGTAAATCAATAGATAGTTTTGGTATAGATAGTTTTGGTCCTATTGATGAAAATAACGGTGGAGACCCATCTAGTTTAACTGATATGCATAATAACATTCATAGCTGGAAGAACAATAGTGAAAATTGTAGTTATAGTCATGGTCATGCTGACTATTCAGCAGATGTGAACAACATACATAATCATAATTTGCTATTTGCAAAAAGTCTATCCGTTTGGGATAGTCATAATAATAGTTATGACATATATTATGCTTATAATGATGATAGTTGGACTTATAACATGAATTGTTGCATTTGGAATTATCTTCGTTCTCAAATCTGGGAGGATATTGACAAATCCATTAATTGTTGCATTTGGAATTATCTTCGTTCTCAAATCTGGGAGGATATTGACAAATCCAATGCCAGTTACCGTGATATGGACTTTAAGAGTTACATTTGCGATAGGGGCCAAAATACTAGTGAAAGCCATAGTACAAATATAATAATATTAAGGAACACAAATGCTAGAAATCAGACAGCAGATCCAGATGATGCAGATATATCTGATGGATCAGATATATCAGATCCATTGGAGATAGATCTATCTGATCCATCCGATACAGATTATCGATACGATCCATTTGCTGATACATCAGATATATCAGATCCATTGGAGATAGATCTATCTGATCTATCAGATACAGATTATCCATATTATATGGATGGATCTGATATATCAGATCCATTGGAGATGGATCTATCTGATCCATCAGATACAGATTATCCATATTATATAGATGGATCTGATATATCAGATCCATTGGAGATAGATCTATCTGATCTATCAGATACAGAGGAGGATCTATATGGTATATACGATCTAGATGAGATCTATTATCTGGATGGATCAGATAGATCAGATCCATTGGAGACATTGGAGACATCAGATCTAGATGAGATCTATTATCCGGATGGATCAGATAGATCAGATCCATTGGAGACATTGGAGACATCAGATCCAGATTATATAAATGATCCGGATGGATCAGATAGATCAGATCCATTGGAGATATCTGATACATCAGATACAGATATATGTCAGAAGGATAGTGATGATAATAGCAAAATGGATATGCTGGCTAAAATGAACCAATATAGTCATTTATGGGTTCTATGCGAAACTTGCTCTAGCTTAAATTTTAAACAATTTTTAGTAGCCAAACTGAGTATTTGCGAATACTGTGGTGAGCATCTGAAAATGAGAAGTTCAGATAGAATCGAACTTTTGATTGATCCAGGTACTTGGAATCCTATGGATGAAGACATGGTTTCTCTGGATCCCATTAAATTTGATTCGATTGAAAAAATTCCAATTCTTCAATGGGATCCCATTGCATTCGACTTGATTTTCGTGGATCCTCCCGAGGAAGAGGAAGAAGATCAACCTTATATCGATCGTCTTGATTCTTATCAAGAAAAGACAGGATTACCAGAAGCGGTTCAAACAGGCATAGGTCAACTAAATGGTATTCCTTTAGCAATAGCTGTTATGGATTCTGAGTTTATCGCGGGTAGTATGGGATCCGTAGTGGGTGAGAAAATAACTCGGTTGATCGAATATGCTACCAATCAACTTTTACCTCTAATTATAGTCTGTGCTTCCGGAGGAGCGCGTATGCAAGAAGGAAGTTTGAGCTTAATGCAAATGGCTAAAATTTCTTCTGCGTTATATAATTATCAAATAAATAAAAAGTTATTCTATGTAGCGATACTTACATCTCCGACTACTGGTGGGGTAACCGCTAGTTTTGCGATGTTGGGGGATATCGTTATTGCGGAACCAAACGCAACCATTGCATTTGCGGGTAAAAGAGTGATTGAACAATTGTTGAATGTGGAAGTGCCTGAAGGTTCCCAATCGGCGGACCTTTTATTCGACAAGGGAGTATTGGATTCAGTCGTACCACGTCATTTTTTAAAGCAGTTTTTAACGGAGTTATTTCAGTTCCATGGTTTCGTTCCTTTGACTAAAAATTTGGAAGATTGAATAAAAACAATTTTAAACTTAGTTTTACGTTATTTTGCACTAAGAATCTATTTTTTATTTCCGCCTTTTTGTAACTAGTTTGTAGCTAATACCTTATTTTACACTATTTTATTTAAACTAATTTAGACTAAGAATATATTTTTTATTTCTCCTATTTAGTAACTCTGATATATAGACTATGGATCTAAAAGACTTGAAAAGATTTTTGAAAAACCTGTGGATCTGGAAAAAAAGACACTGTAAAAGATTTTTGAAAAACCTGTGGATCTGGAAAAAAAGACACTGTATTATTATTACAGTGACACATATTTTCCTGCATGGAACTTACCTTTTAAGTATATTAAAAGTAATAGTTCTTCTCTCTAGAAAGAAGCCGCCCGTATCCGCCACACATCCTGGTGGATTTATTTATTTTATGTTTTGCGGCCTTTCTTTTTAGGAATATCTTTTTCGTTTTGTTTTTTTATTTCCTTAGAACAATTTTGGATTATTTACTTCAAATGATCCGTGAATTCATTAAGGACGAGACAAACAAAAAAGTTTTATGTTCCTATGTGTCAGAAACTACTTGGATGGACACTATCCCGGGTTTCCAACACGTTTTTTTTCGAATTTTAAGTCATGTCAGTTTTTTCGTGGGATTCTTTTCTCTCTATCGTTTCTATAGCAATCTTACTCGGATGAACATTTTCGATGCACCGATTAAATGGCTCTTTGTGCTACCAAATAAGATTGTTTCTCTGCTTATCACTGCAATTGTCAGTATCCTAAGCGGTATCATGTTTCAATATATTAATTATTGGACTGTAATTGGCGGAACTAATTTTTTCGATAAAAGAAAAGGAGTGCTATATATTACTCGTTACAGACTTCCTATTCCTGGAATAAGTAGCTCTAATGTTCGCCGCATTTTAATAAAAGAAATTTCGTGCCTCATACTAGTAACTAACCGAATCTGGGGTGATGTCCTTTATATTGAAACCAGAAAACACGGGACCTTGCCGATGACTCCTACTAAAGATGGTCGTAGATATATGCTTGCAAAACATGCTTTGGAGTTGTCCAGATTCTTGAATATACCATTGGACATTATTTACAAAGAATACTAATAAAAAAGCGAGTTTAGCCGATCGAGTTTAGCCTATAAAGCGAGTTTAGCCTATAATAATTAATATATTATAGGCTAAACTCGCTTTTTTATTAGTATTTACTTGTAATAGAACTTATGCTTGATAGAAATATTAGAATATATAGAATATTCTAGAGTTGAAAAATGAGATGAAACTGAGGACGAAAAATGGCAAAAAAGAAAGCATTCATTCCCCTTCTATGTCTTACATCTATAGTCTTTTTGCCCTGGTGCATCTCTTTTACATTTAAGAAAAGTCTGGAATCTTGGATTACTAATTGGTGGAATACGAAAGAATCCGAAATTTTCTTGAATACTATTCAAGAAAAAACTATTGTAAAGAAATTCCTAGAGTTCGAGGAACTGTTCCTCTTGGATGAAATGCTAAAGGAATACCCGGAAACACATTTACAAAACCTTCGTATCGAAATCTACAAAGCGACCATCCAATTGATTCAGACGAACAACGAAGATAATATCCATACGATTTTTCATTTCTTTACAAATATAATATGTTTCCTTATTCTAAGTGTTTATTCTATTAGGGGTAATCAAGAACTCATTATTCTTAACTCTTGGGTTCAAGAATTTGTATATAACTTAAGTGACACAATAAAAGCTTTTTCTATTCTTTTCTTAATTGATTTCTCTGTAGGATACCATTCGACTGGTCTTTGGGAACTAATGATTTGGTCTGTCTATAAAGATTTTGGATTTACTCCGAATGATCATATTATATCTTTTCTTGTTTCTATTTTGCCAGCCATTTTAAATATTATTTTTAAATACTGGATTTTCCGTTATTTAAATTGTGTATCTCCGTCGCTTTTATCGATTTATGATTCAATTCCATTCCGTGAATGACTGAAAAAAGGACCCACTGATCCAATTCTAAAATTTGTTTAGCTTTTATATAAAAGCTAAACATTCCAAATTTCACTTATTCATTTTCGTTTTACTCGTATTCTTCCTATATTATAGGCAAATAATTGGAGTAAATAGCAGAATCATGGATAGGGAACTGTGCCAGTTCCCTACCTAATCTTATTGTAGAAATTTTCAGGATCAAGGATTGGACCATGCAAACTAGAAATGCTTTTTCTTGGATAAAGAAAGAGATTACCCGATCTATTTCCGTATTGCTCATGATCCATATAATAACTCGAGCACCCATTTCAAATGCATATCCCATTTTTGCCCAACAAGGTTATGAAAATCCTCGAGAAGCTACCGGCCGGATTGTATGTGCTAATTGCCATTTAGCTAATAAGCCCGTAGATATTGAGGTTCCACAAGCGGTACTTCCCGATACTGTATTTGAAGCAGTTGTGCGAATTCCTTATGATATGCAAGTGAAACAAGTTCTTGCTAATGGTAAAAAGGGGGCTTTGAATGTAGGAGCTATTCTTATTTTACCAGAGGGTTTTGAATTGGCCCCTCCTCATCGTCTTTCGCCCGAGATTAAAGAAAAGATGGGTAATTTGTCTTTTCAAAGCTATCGTCCCACAAAAAAAAATATTCTTGTGATAGGCCCCGTTCCTGGGAAAAAATATAGTGAAATTACCTTTCCTATTCTTTCTCCAGATCCTGCTACTAAGAGAGATGTTTACTTCTTAAAATATCCTCTATACGTAGGCGGGAACAGGGGAAGGGGTCAGATTTATCCCGACGGAAGCAAAAGTAATAATAATGTTTATAATGCTACAGCAACAGGTGTAGTAAACAAAATAATACGAAAAGAAAAAGGTGGATACGAAATAACGATAGTAGATGCATCAGATGGACGTGAAGTGATTGATATTCTACCGCCAGGACCAGAACTTCTTGTTTCAGAGGGTGAATCTATCAAACTTGATCAACCATTAACGAGTAATCCTAATGTGGGTGGATTTGGTCAGGGGGATGCAGAAATAGTGCTTCAAGATCCATTACGTGTCCAAGGTCTCTTGCTCTTCTTGGCATCTATTATTTTGGCACAAATCTTTTTGGTTCTTAAAAAGAAACAATTTGAGAAGGTTCAATTGTTCGAAATGAATTTTTAGGAATTTGAATTAATCAACATATTAAGCTGGTAAAAAGAACTCCATTTTTGTTGATAAATTCTGTAAACACCCTTGGTTCTTTCTAGTTTTTGTAGATATACTATATTTAGAAAATTCCTTGTACCGTAGAATTAGTTCAGTCATAGTATGTATATTGTGAAGAAGACTATTTGGTTCTTGGTTTTTTTTTTTTTTCAACTGCACAATTAATTCGAACCATATGATTATGTAGCTGTTTTCGGATTTTAATGTTCTAGAAATCCTCTAATTTCTATTGTTTTAGAATTAACTCGATACTAAACCTAAAAAAATAGGTAGGTACAGAATATTAAGTAAAGTAGAAATAGACAAAGGGAAAACAGGATTCTAGGATGGATAATTTGTCTTTTCCTAGAGTCCTCTTATTGTTTATGTCGAAATAGATAGTGAAGGAATGAAAGCGGGAATTGAATTCACCAAATACAACTTTCTTAATTAACTTAAAAAAAAAAATAGAATCATGAGTCTATATTAGAAATATATTTCTATTCCATTTCCATTCTAAGAAAAAGAAAACTCTTTCTTTGGGGTAATCTATAGTAAAAGAATTGAATAGGCTCTTTTCCAATTGTTTTAGAGAACGAATCGAGATACAATAAGGATTAGATCCGATGGAACGAACAGATGCAAATAAGAGTATGCAAAAGAATCTATCTTGATTCTTTATTTTTTACTTACTAAAATGGGGGGGGAAAGAAAACATAGTTCCTACCTATTAGTAGGATTCATTACCTTACTACTTCTAAGTATATTTTTTATTTATGCTTTCAATTTTTCAATTCTACTCCAAATCGGATAAGAACTTGCTATATGTTCTAATTGGATGTTTCGTCAATGGTGTTAGGACGGAATGGAATCCTTTTTTGACTCTGTACCAGCGATTCCACTATTATTAGAAGATATTCTCCAATTTTTAGTGAAAAACTAAAAGAATACAAGAAAAATAAGTAAACAATAAAAAAAGAATTAATAAAAGAATTTCTTCATATTGATCATATTGATATAGATAGGAGACATAATTGACATGGATATAGTAAGTCTTGCTTGGGCTGCTTTAATGGTAGTTTTTACATTTTCCCTTTCCCTTGTAGTATGGGGAAGAAGTGGACTTTAAAGGTAATACTAATTGAGTTAAGGGATCAAACTGTCTCAATTGTTTTATAGCTGAGTTCTTCCAGTTTTGAACTATTTGAGTTATTTTATTAATACTAATTAATGAAATGCAATTCTATCTGGATTTAGAAATTCTCTTGTATTGCTTCCAGTGGTGTAATATATTCCATGTATATATCTTATTGAAAAAAAAACTCTTTGAATCAAACAAATATTTAAATTGTTGCCATCTTGATATCCCGGGAATCAAGATAATTGGAAACGGATTCCGATTCCATTTAATCTATTTAAATTTTGGAATACTAAAAAGATTCTTTATTTTTATTTATTAGTTACCGGGATTCTGATAAAGAATCTTAAATCTAAAAATGAAACTAAGAAGAATAAAAATGGCGTTGCTTTTGAATTATTTCAGATTGATTGGAACCAATACAAATAGAATAGATTTAGATGAAATAAAGAAAAATGTGGACGCCTACATTCCATATATATCTATAGATCGATATCCATATATCCATATGAAAAGAAAATGATAAATTGGTTCCTCCATAGGAACTCTTTTTTTTTTAGTAAAACATTCTATTTTTATCCTACTCCTACCGTAATAGAGAATATAGTAGAAAGAAATAGATTTGATTTCTTTCTACTATATGGTTAATAGAATTCTGCTGGTTGTTCTGATCATTTTATTTAAAACAAAGATTAAAAGAAATAGAAATCCTTTTTTCATGTTTTTCTTCAATCATTGCTAAGAAATAAGAAGTCATGTTTCAGTAAAATTAGTCACTTTGACTTACCGTTTTTACATAAATTATAAGTAAAAAGGCAGTAGGAACTAGAATAAAGAGTGCAGTAGCTATAAATGCGAGAATATTTACTTCCATAATCTCTATGTTTTCTTTCTCTTTAATTTCTAATAAATACTTCGGGATTTAATCCCATAGAAATAAAAAATATTTCTTCACTAAATTCAATGGTATAAATAGGATCTCGATGATATCCAATCGGATCCATATCACGAATAACTATATGTGATCTATCAAATCAAGAATTCATGGTCGAGAATTGAATAGTATAACATCGGAAGATGTTTTATCCATACCAAATAAGAAAATGACTTTCTGATGCAATCCAAAAGTCCTTTTTCTTTGTCCCAACCTTTCCCTAAAACTAAAAAAGAAAAAAGGAGATACCCGTTAGAAATGATATTTTTTTTTTATTTTTATTCCCTTTCATACACTAAATCCATTGATATTTTTTGGATTTGTATCCATCGGGACTGACGGGACTCGAACCCGCAGCTTCCGCCTTGACAGGGCGGTGCTCTGACCAATTGAACTACAATCCCAGGGAAAAAGTCGTATAGTATACATATATATTCTTACAATTTCATCCAAATTCTTTGTTTTTCTATTTGAGATTCGAACCCCTGGGGCTTACTTCTATATATATTCCTATTTGGATGGGTCTGCACTTTATCGACACGGATGACTCGCATCGCAATCCGTTCGTTATTGCCAACTTGATTTAAAAATAAATCAATCAAGAAATCAAGGAAACAAAAAAGAGTCTTTTTTGTTTTTTAACTTTAACCCTTTCCTTAGACTTTAAACTTACAGATCCCGATAGGAATTTTGCAAAATCCTAATTTGTGGAAAAAATATGTAAGTAATATGGAAAAAACACATAGGACTCGAGATTCTAATCTTGTGTATCCGAACCCATTGGTGATTTTAAGAGAACACCAAATGGGGTCTATCATTTCATGGTGGATCCGTAAATATTTTATTTTTGGGCCGAGCTGGATTTGAACCAGCGTAGACATATTGCCAACGAATTTACAGTCCGTCCCCATTAACCGCTCGGGCATCGACCCAGCAGGAAGAATCCAATTTAGTCTTTATTGATAATCCCTGATCCATTTCCTTTCGTAGTATCCTACCCCCAGGGGAAGTCGAATCCCCGTTGCCTCCTTGAAAGAGAGATGTCCTAAACCGCTAGACGATGGGGGCAGCCTTGCCCGACCTCCATTCTACTATGTTCATAGTATGAACAGTTTTTTGAAATTGTCAATAGAATGATTCAATCAGAAGGATCTTCCCATCTTTCAGAATTCCTTACAATTTTTGGATTCACCCTTTCGATTTCGAAATGGTTCATTCCAATCACCAATCTAGAATTCAACAAAATACAAAATAAAACGAAGTAATGCGAAAGAAACCAAAATAAACATAGAATCCTTTCTGGAAATAATTGATTTGCTGGAACAGGGGGGCATTAACACCTTATTTCGTTCACTTTCATTCAGTGTTAAGAAGATTGAATTAGGTATATTTCTATTTCACACTAAGTAGGGAAATAAAAAAATGAGAATGAATCCGGAAATGGAGTAAAATAAAAAAGGATGAAGATCAATAAGAATTGAGTTAAGGGACAGGATAGAATCCATTTATCAAAGATTCGGAAATATTTGAAATAGATGTACTCAACTCATATTCATATTCATATTCATATTGGCTGATTCTGTATTCGGGAATTGACTCAAACGGCGCCCTTTTAACTCAGCGGTAGAGTAACGCCATGGTAAGGCGTAAGTCATCGGTTCAAATCTGATAAAGGGCTTTTTTTTGATCAAAAAATGATAACAGTAGTATTTCTATTTGAAGAAAGATATACAAATATTCTTGATATTTGTAAGAAGTTTCTGTTTGTAATAAAATAAAAAAAACTAATGAATAGTTGAATTTCATTATAAAAAATCCAATTTAGAATTTAAACTCTATTAAGTTATTGTTATCATTCGAATAGAGTAAACTCATTCTAGTTAGAAAGGGAAATAGTATTCTTTTCTATATATATTTCTTTTTTTAGAATCTGATATTTTCTTTGCTTTAATTGTCATATACTCCTATTTTGGATTCTTCCAATCCAATAAAGGGAAAGATTCTAAAAAAAGTAAGTGGACCTAACCTATTGAATCAGAACTATATCCACTATTCTGATATTCCAATTGGTGGATAGAAATGAAATTCGAACAGTGTATCTTTTTTTCTTTTTAATACCCTTTTGGTTCGAACTCTGCAAGAATCCGTCTATATTTCGGATAATATCTTATTGTTCCTAGGAATCAATTGCTACTCCTCTCCTCCAATGGGAGGGCTTATTCTAAGTTCCAACAGACAAGTCATTTGACTTCCAAATATCTTTTTTCCGAATACAAGAAAAGATCAAAATTGATTTCTATTATTTCTTTAAGATAGGTCTATAAAAATAGAAGATATGTCTATAAAAAGAATAGAAAAATCCATCCAATCATGACTTCGAGTATCAAACATTTGGTTTTCATATCTATGATGCATACGAGATTTTGAAGGCAATTATTGGACGAAACTTTCAGTTAGAATCTATTATTATTAATCCAATTCCCTAGAATATTCAAAAATAGGACAGATAGATAAAAAAATAAATAGAGAAAAAGAGTCCAATTTATTACCTCGATCCGCAAGTAAAGGGTATACGTCGGAATTAGATTAATCTGAATGACAGAAAAATAGAACAAAGAATACAATAAAAGAAATCAATGTAAAATAGAAAGTAAAAATAGTAAAATAGAAAGTAAAAATAGGATCCTCTAGTAGTTTTCTAGACATACAAATTCGAATAATATAGAAAACTATTTTTTTTTTTTAATTTCACGAACAAGATTCAAAAAGAATCTTATTTGATAAAAGCAGAGTAGTATGTCTGGGGATCCGCTGGTAACGAGAGTAATAAAAGCGATCGATCATTTGTTTTTGGAATAGTTCTTTAAAAAATGTATTTCTAGGATTTATGAGTCATAAGACAATTTTCGAGTCATGACTTAGGGAATTTTGTTAGAATAGAAAGGAATAAGCCAATTAATTAAGTTAATGGATTTATTAGATATCAATGGACAAAAAAAGAATTTTTCTATTCGAACCCCAGTAGAAAAGAAGGGACAGTCTACGAGAAATCATATTCTATATAAAATGAAAAAAGCCTCGAAGGTTCCATCGTTGAAAATCCTAGGAGGTGTTCGGAAATGGTTTGAAGTAGTTGAATAGGAGGATTACTATGACTATAGCTCTTGGTAAATTTACCAAAGATCAAAATGATTTATTTGATATTATGGATGACTGGTTACGGAGGGACCGTTTTGTTTTTGTGGGTTGGTCCGGTCTATTGCTCTTTCCTTGCGCCTATTTTGCCGTGGGGGGTTGGTTCACAGGTACCACCTTTGTAACTTCATGGTATACTCATGGATTGGCAAGTTCCTATTTGGAAGGTTGTAACTTCTTAACTGCAGCAGTCTCTACTCCTGCTAATAGTTTAGCACACTCTTTGTTGTTACTGTGGGGTCCTGAAGCACAGGGAGATTTGACCCGTTGGTGTCAATTAGGTGGTCTGTGGACTTTTGTTGCTCTTCACGGTGCTTTCGGATTAATAGGTTTTATGTTACGTCAATTTGAACTTGCTCGATCTGTTCAATTGCGGCCTTATAATGCAATCGCATTCTCCGGTCCAATTGCTGTTTTTGTTTCTGTATTCCTGATTTATCCACTGGGCCAGTCTGGTTGGTTCTTTGCGCCTAGTTTTGGTGTAGCAGCTATATTTCGATTCATTCTCTTTTTCCAAGGGTTTCATAATTGGACATTAAACCCATTTCATATGATGGGAGTTGCTGGTGTATTGGGCGCTGCCCTACTATGCGCTATTCATGGCGCTACCGTAGAAAATACCTTATTTGAAGATGGTGATGGCGCAAATACATTCCGTGCTTTTAACCCAACCCAAGCAGAAGAAACTTATTCAATGGTTACTGCTAACCGCTTTTGGTCCCAAATCTTTGGGGTTGCTTTTTCCAATAAACGTTGGTTACATTTCTTTATGTTATTTGTACCAGTAACTGGTTTATGGATGAGTGCTCTTGGAGTAGTCGGTCTGGCCCTGAACCTACGTGCCTATGACTTTGTTTCTCAAGAAATCCGCGCAGCGGAAGATCCTGAATTTGAGACTTTCTACACCAAAAATATTCTCTTAAACGAAGGTATTCGTGCGTGGATGGCGGCTCAAGATCAGCCTCATGAAAACCTTATATTCCCTGAGGAGGTTCTACCACGTGGAAACGCTCTTTAATGGAACTTTACCTTTAACTGGTCGTGACCAAGAAACGACTGGTTTTGCTTGGTGGGCCGGGAATGCCCGACTTATCAATTTATCCGGTAAACTACTGGGGGCCCATGTAGCCCATGCCGGATTAATAGTATTCTGGGCCGGAGCAATGAACCTATTTGAAGTTGCTCATTTCGTACCCGAGAAGCCCATGTATGAACAAGGCTTAATTTTACTTCCCCATCTAGCTACTCTAGGTTGGGGGGTAGGTCCTGGAGGGGAAGTTATCGACACCTTTCCATACTTTGTATCTGGAGTACTTCACTTAATTTCTCTCTCTGCAGTATTGGGCTTTGGCGGTATTTATCATGCACTTCTGGGACCTGAGACTCTTGAAGAATCTTTTCCATTCTTTGGTTATGTATGGAAAGATAGAAATAAAATGACTACTATTTTAGGTATTCACTTAATTTTGTTAGGTATAGGGGCTTTTCTTCTAATATTGAAGGCTTTTTATTTTGGGGGTATATATGATACCTGGGCTCCAGGAGGGGGAGATGTAAGAAAAATTACCAACTTAACCCTTAGTCCAAGCATTATATTTGGTTATTTACTAAAATCGCCTTTTGGGGGAGAAGGTTGGATTGTTAGTGTGGACGATTTGGAAGATATAATTGGGGGACATGTATGGTTGGGTTCCATTTGTATACTTGGTGGAATCTGGCATATCTTAACCAAACCCTTTGCATGGGCTCGGCGTGCACTAGTATGGTCTGGGGAAGCTTACTTATCTTATAGTTTAGGTGCTTTAGCCGTTTTTGGTTTTATAGCTTGTTGCTTTGTCTGGTTTAATAATACTGCTTATCCTAGTGAGTTTTATGGTCCCACTGGACCGGAAGCTTCTCAAGCTCAAGCATTTACTTTTCTAGTTAGAGACCAACGTCTTGGAGCTAATGTAGGCTCCGCTCAAGGGCCTACCGGTTTAGGTAAATATCTAATGCGTTCTCCGACCGGAGAAGTCATTTTTGGAGGAGAAACTATGCGTTTTTGGGATCTGCGTGCTCCCTGGTTAGAACCTCTAAGAGGTCCTAATGGTTTGGACTTGAGTAGACTGAAAAAAGATATACAGCCTTGGCAAGAACGTCGTTCCGCAGAATATATGACTCATGCTCCTTTAGGTTCTTTAAATTCCGTGGGTGGCGTAGCTACAGAAATTAATGCAGTCAATTATGTCTCTCCTAGAAGTTGGTTAGCTACTTCTCATTTTGTTCTAGGATTCTTCCTATTCGTAGGTCATTTATGGCACGCGGGAAGAGCTCGCGCAGCTGCCGCAGGATTTGAAAAAGGAATTGATAGAGATTTGGAGCCTGTTCTTTCCATGACTCCTCTTAATTGAGACATGAAATCCAATGCTTGACGTAAGAATCACTTTGATTTTAGTATACATATTGAGTTGAGTCGAGGAGATCATATTGAAAAAATATTTTCTTTTTCAATTCATTTATATCTAATCTTTTTTCGGGCTCGGCTATATCACCACTTAGCCGAGCCCGAAAAAACCGAGCCAACTTAAATCAATTTAAATCAATAAAAGAAAAAAATCCATTCGCCAAGAAAAAGGAGAGAGGGGGATTCGAACCCTCGATAGTTCTTTGTTTGGAACTATACCGGTTTTCAAGACCGGAGCTATCAACCACTCAGCCATCTCTCCAAAAGCTAATTTCTATTTTATCTTTATTCCACTCAAGAGAACATGACCATACAAATTAATACCCTTTTCTCTATGATAAAGATATCCAGTGTGAATCTATTGGTCTAGTTCTCTATCCATATATATTATATATTATATATTCATGATCCAGCATGCTCTTTTGTGAAGTAAAAAAAAAAAAAACTACCCCTCGATTCATGCCTCAATAAGGAGTGTCATCTAAAATCAATGGATTCATGATAAAACCCCCCATAATGAGAATGTGTTTTTTATTTATTTTTGGAAGGGGTCAAATCAAAAGAAAAGGGGTTGGGGGATCAAATGGTATAGTTCTTTTGTTGGTAAATTAGAGGATTATAAACATGACTATTGCGTTTCAATTAGCTGTTTTTGCATTAATTGTTACTTCATCCATTTTATTAATTAGTGTACCTGTTGTATTTGCTTCTCCTGATGGTTGGTCAAGTAACAAAAATGTTGTCTTTTCCGCTACATCCTTATGGATTGGATTAGTATTTCTAGTGGGTATTCTGAATTCTCTCATCTCTTGAAACTATTCATTCTAGATCAAAAAACGAAATGACCCCTCCCCCCGAATTCTTTCGGGTTGTGAGGCACATGAAAATGGAATATATAAGACCCCACCAATAAAGAAAACGAAAACATTAATAATGGGAATTATTAATGGGAGGGGTCAAACTTCTTCTATTGGAAAAAGCTTATATCTTATACTTAATATGATATACATAGTAAAACGAAAAACTTGAAGATTAAAATATTCATATTATTTTCTGAATTTCATATTCTTTTCGGAATCGAAAATAAAATAGATATATAGATCATAGATAAATATCTATAATCTGCACAATTTGACATCAAAGTAACATGCTGGTGTCAGACAACTTCATCATTTTTTTATGCCAGTAGGTGTTCCAAAGGTAGCCTTTCAAATTCCTGGCGAGGATGAAGCTACTTGGGTTGACTTATACCATCAACTTTTTTACGACAGAATCCTTTTTTTAGGGCAAGAGATTGAGAGTGAAATAGCAAATCAAGTTGCTGGTATGATGATATATCTCAGTTTAGATATAAATAAATACATAGAGAAAAGAGAAATAAATAGAATAGAAAAAACAATCGATAAAAAAAATACATCAAATTTTTTTAATTTTTTTAAATAAAGGGGGATATATGAATCAAACGAAGAAAAATGACTTAGACATTTGGATTTTAGAATTGCGAGACATTTTTAGAGAGAGCAAGAATTCTTCCTATTTCTCAGATTCCTGGACACAATTCCATTCAGTCATATCTGTCATTCACATTTTTTTCCATCAAGAGAGTTTTATCAAACTCTTAGACTCCAGAATTTGGAGTATCCTAGTTTCACGCGGTTTAACAAGATATTTCACGATCAAGAATTTTGTCTTATTTCTACTAGCGATCCTTATATATCGTATTAACAATCGAAAGATGATCGAAAAAAAAAATATTTATTTGACAGGGCTTCTTCCTATACAAATCAATTCCATTGGATCCGGGAATGATCCATTGGAAGACTCAAAAGATTCGTTCAATATCAATAGGTTGGTCATGACTAGGTTGATTGTTCCGCTCCTGTCTGGTCCAAAAGAAAAAAATATATCTGAGAGAGATAATTGCTCTTTTTTCGGCGACAGATGGTCAGAACTTCATCTGGATTTGAATCCTACTGAGAAGTCCGCTCAAGATATAAAATTATTTAAAAAAGAAGAAGATGTTTCTTTTGTTCTTTCGAGGCAATCGGAAAATAAAGAAATAGCCAATATAGTTAAGATAATCATGTATTTACAAAATAATGTCTCAATTCATCCTATTTCATCCGATAGAGGATGTGATAGGGTTGCAAAGGAGAAACTTTTGACAGTTCCAAATCATATTTCATTCTTGAACAAAAAGCTAGTTTTTGGTTTATTTGATCTATTCCATGACCAGAATAGGGGGGGGTACTTGTTACATCGCGATTTTCAATCAGAAGAGAGATTTCAAGAAATGGCAAATCTATTCAATCTCTCAATAACTAAGCCGGATCTGGTGTATCATAATGGATTCTCTTTTTCTATTGATTTGTCGAAAATTGATGATAAACAATTTGTAAATCAAGTATTCAACTCCAGGGATGAATCAAAAAAGAAATCTTTATTGGTTCTGCCTCGGCTTTTTTACGAAGCGAATGAATCTTTTTATCCAAAGATCATAAAAAAATGGGTCCAGACCTCTTGTGGGAATTCTTTTCAAGGTAATCGATTCAATCGCAACTTAGAATATGTAATTAAAAGGTATGAAAATGATATTCATAATCATATACCTCTAAGGAAACACATGATCAATCAACGTTTCTCAAATTGGAAAAAGAGTCAGAAGAAATGCTTTGATCCTCTTCTTTTTATTTATCGAACCGAGAGATCCGTGAATAAGGATCCAAATACAGATAAATACAAATGGTCCAAGGGGAGCAAGAATTTCCAGGAACATTTGGACCATTTCATTTCTGAGGAGAATAGCCGTTTTCAAGTAGTGTTCGATCGATTACATATGAATGCATATTCGATTGATTGGTCTGAGGTTATCGACAAAAAAAATTTTTCTAAGTCACTTTGTTTGTTTTTGTCCAAGCTTCTTCCCTTTTTCTCTAACTCAGTTCCTTTTTTCTTGGTGAGTTTTGGGAGTATGCCCGTTCATAGGTCTCAGATCCATATGGATGAATTGAAACGTATGAATGATGCACTCGGGAATCAGTTGTTAGAATCAATGGGTCTGCAAACGGTTCATTTGAAAAAAAAGAAAGCCCTATTATTGGATGACTATTATACTTCTCAAAAATCGAAATTATTGATCAATCAGATAGCAAATCAAGACAATTGGCTGAATCCTGTGAAATGTTTTCATAGAAGTTCATTGATTTCCTCTTTTTATAAAGTAAATCGACTTCGATTCTTGAATAATCAAGATTTCGATTGTAAGAAAAGATTCTCTTTTTATGGGGAAAGGTCCTGTAATTATGATTTTTTGTATGAACAATTCCTCAATGTCTTGTTCAGTCGAAAGAAAATATTTTCTTTTGGCGACGGGAAAAAAAAACATGTTTTTTTGGACAGAGATACTATTTCACCAAGCGAGTTAGAGGTCTCTAACATATTAAATAATTTTCCGCAAAGTGGTGATGACGGATATGACTTGTACAAATCTTTCCATTTTCCAACTCGCGGTCCTAGAGCTATTGCGGACATTTCTGGAACACCTCTAACAGAGGAAGAAATAGTGAATTTTGAAAGAACTTATTGTAATCGTCTTTCCGCTATTAATCTGTCTGATCCAAAATGGAAAAAGTTGCATACGTATTTGGATTTCGATTTAAACATAGATTTGCTTGACACTGATTTGCGTGACACTCTATATACTCTATATTCATATACTCTATATTCTGAGGAATTTTTACCATCCGAAAAGAGGAAAAAAAAACCTCTAAAAAAATTCCTTAAAAAAGGGCAGATGTATAGAAACTTTCAAAGAAAGAGTAGTTTTTCAACCGTTCTCTCCAAATTGAAGCCATTGTACCCGTATATAATACCGTCGCTCCTTACCACGACAGGGCAAAAAAATCTACTTTTACTATTTATACATACTTTTTCAGACCTATTTGTGATACTAAAGAAGAGTCCTAAATGGAAAAAAATGTTATCTATTTTGCCTAATCTTATCCATGGAGCCAAGGCAATTCTTCGGAAAAAACTGGGTATTGGACAACGGAATCGTATAAGTGAGATTTGGAGTAAGTGTTTACATAAGTCTCTTGTAGAGGTGTACGAAAAAGATCTTCTTCACACAAATAATGAGTCACCATTCATATCGACACATCTGAGATCACTAAATATTGAGGAGTTCCTGTTTTCAATCCTTTTACTTCTTCTTATTACTGGATATTTAGTTCATACACATCTTTCCTTTGTTTCTCGATTCTCTAATGAGTTACAGACAGAGTTCGAACAGGTCAAATCGTTGATGATTCCATCCTACATCATTGAATTGAAAAAACTTCTGGATAGGTATGGTACATCAGAACAAAAATATTTCTGGTTACAGTATATTTTTCGAATGGCTCTAAAACAATTCGAAAATTTTCGAGAAGAAAGACGAGGTTCGCCTTCTGGCGTCCCAAGGGGTGAAGGTTTTAATCTCATGAAGTTCATAAGGATTCTACCAAATCCCATCAATCGAATCGCGTTTTTGAAAAATACGAGACATTTAAGTCATACAAGTAAAGAAATCTATTCATTGATAAAAAAAAGAAAAAACATGAATAGTGATTGCATTTCTGATAAAATAGAATCCTGGATCGCGAATAGTGATTTAATTGCTGATAAAGAAAGAGAATTCTTGCTTACTTTCTCTACCTTAACGACAGAAAAAAGGATGGATCAAATTTTAGTGAGTCTTACTAATAGTGATGAGTTATCAAAGAATAACTCTGGTTATCAAATGATTGAACAACCGGGAACAATTTACTTACGATATTTAATTGACATTCATAAAAAGGATCTAATGAATTATGAGTTCAATACATCCTGCTTAGCAGAAAGACGGGTATTCCTCGCTCATTATCAGACAATCACTTATTCAGAAATCCCGTGTAGGGCTAGCTGTTTGGATTTCCCATCTCATGATAAACCCTTTTCGCTACGCTTAGCCCTATCCCCTTCTAGGGGTATTTTAGTGATAGGTTCTATAATAACTGGACAATCCTATTTGCTCAAATCTCTAGCGACAACCTCCTATGTTCCTTTCATTACAGTATTTGTAAACAAGTTCCTGGAGAACTTTCCTAGGGGTTTTGATACGAGTTATGATGAGGACGATCTTTTTGATCAAAGAGAGGGTACCATTTACAGTCTTTTACCGGATTACGAGGGTAGTTGCTATAATCCAGAGAATTATGAAAGGGATCATAGCGACGATTTCGACCGTAAGCTTGATAGCCGATTGAAGTTTCTAAGTATGGAGGATCCGGTATCTAGCGATATCATACCGGAAAAGGAACTAGACCGGTTTTATCTCACAATTCAATTGGAATTAGTAAAAGCAATGTCTCCTTGCATAATTTGGATTCCAAACATTCATGATTTCGATAGGAAGGAGTCGGATGACTTATCGCTGGGTATATTAGTGAACTCTCTTTCCAGAGATTCTGAAAAAGGTTCTACTAGCAATAATCTTGTTATTGCTTCTACTCATATTCCAGAAAAAGTAGACCCTTGTTTAATAGGGACGGATAAATTAAATACATGCATTAAGGTACGAAGGCTTCTTATTCCACAACAAAGAAAGCACTTTTTTACTCTTTCATATACTAGGGGATTTCACTTGGAAAAGCAAATATTCAATACTAATCGATTGGGGTCTATAACTCTAGGTTCTAATGTACCTGATCTTGTAGCACTTACTAATGAGGCGCTATCGATTAGTATTATACAAAAGAAATCTATTATAGACACTAATATAATTCGATTTGCTCTTCATAGACAAACTTGGAATTTTAGATCTCATATAAGAGAGATTCAGGATCATGGGATCCTTTTTTATCAGATAGGGAGGGTTGTTTCACAAAATCTACTTCTCAGTAATTGCTCTATAGATCCTATATCTATCTATATGAAGAAGACAGCATGTCAGGAGGGGGATTCTTCTTTGTACAAATGGTACGTCGAACTTGGAAGAAGCATGAAGAAATTAACTATACTTCTTTATCTTTTGAGTTGTTCTGCCGGATCGGTCGCTGAAGACTTTTTTTCTGTACCCAGACCTAATGAAAACAATGATGCTTCTTATAGACTCCGTGAGAATGATTCTGATCTAGTTCATGGGCTATTAGAAATAGAGGGTGCTCTGCTGGGACCCTCCGAGACAGGAAGTCGGTTTGATAATGATGGAGTGCCGTTGCTTCTTCGGCCCGAAAGAAATCCCTTAAAGATGCTTCAAAATGGGTTTTCTTCTATCATTTATAATAGTGAACGATTTCTCTATAAAAAATATGAACCGGGGTTCGAAGAAGGGGAAGGAGTCGGAGTCTACGACCCGAAACAGATAGAGCTAGAGCTAGAGCTAGACCTAATGGAGGAATTATTGGAAAACATACTTTGGGCTCCTAGACTGTGGCGCCCTTGGTGCTTTCTCTTTGACGAAGGGTCCAATGAATTGAGATTTCCCTATGGGGAAGGGTCATTTCAGGACAAAGATGATTATGATGAAAAGGGTGAGAATGATTCGGAGTTCTTGCAGGATGGAACCATGCAGGACCAGACACGAGTGAGATCTTCCAACGAACAAGGCTTTTTTCACATAAGCCATTTCATTTGGGACCCCGGAGATCCACTCTTTTTGCTATTCCAAGAGGATGAGGATCCTGTGTTTTCACATCAAGAAGAATTTTCTTCAGAGGAACAGATACTTTTGACTTCCAAAACCAAGAAAACTTATTGGAAATATCTAGATGAAAGATGGTTGAGGAAGGATATGGAAGAACAGAATTTGAGATTA
>CAWUDS030001566.1:0-50949 GCA_963859935.3 Lathyrus sativus
TTGAAATCTTGTAATGGTCTTTATTGTGAAACTGTTGAGTTTTTAAACTTGAAACTTTTATTTTGGTTTTTATAGTGAACTTGTTGATTTTATGACTTTGATATTTTTGTTATGGTTTATAGAGTAAAATCGGTGAGTTTTTTTAACTTTGGACTTTTTTTGTTTATAGAGTGAAATCGATGTGAGTTTTTTCACTTAGAACTTAGTTATGGTGTTTTAAGTAAAATTGGTGTGTTTTTTTCAATTATAACTTTTGCTATGGTCTTTACAGTAAAATTGGGGGTTTTCTCATTTTGAACGTTTGTTATAGTTTTTAGAGTGAAAATGGTATGTTTTTTTTTTTAATTTTTAACTTTTGTTATGGTGTTTAGAGTCAAATCGGTGAGTTTTTTGACTTGGAACTTTTGTAATGGTCTTTATCGTGAAATTGGTGAATTTTCCACTTTGAACTTTTGTTGTGGGTTTTATAGTGAAATTGGGGAGTTTTTCAACTTTGAACTTTTGTTATGAATTTTTGAGTGAAATTGATGAGTTTTTTTTTATTTGAACTCTTGTAATGGTCTTTATTGTGAAGTTGTTAAGTTTTTAAACTTGAAACTTTTATTTTGGTTTTTATAGTGAATTTGTTGATTTTATGACTTTGAAATTTTTGTTATGGTTTATAGAGTGAAATCGGTGAGTTTTTTTTAACTTTGGACTTTTTTTGTTTAAAGAGTGAAATCGATGTGTGTTTTTTTCACTTAGAACTTTAGTTATGGTGTTTTAAGTGAAATTGGTGTGCTTTTTTCAATTAGAACTTTTGCTATGGTCTTTACAGTAAAATTGGGGAGTTTTCTCATTTTGAACTTTTGTTATAGTTTTTAGAGTGAAAATGATATGTTTTTTTTACTTTTTAACTTTTGTTATGGTGTTTAGAGTCAAATCGGTGAGTTTTTTTGACTTGGAACTTTTGTAATGGTCTTTATAGTGAAATTGGTGAATTTTCCACTTTGAACTTTTGTTGTGGGTTTTATAGTGAAATTGGGGAGTTTTTCAACTATGAAATTTTGAGTGAAATTGATGAGTTTTTTTTTTTTAAATTTGAACTCTTGTAATGGTCTTTATTGTGAAATTGTTGAGTTTTTAAACATGAAACTTTTATTTTGGTATTTATAGTGAATTTGTTGATTTTATGACTTTGAAATTTTTGATATGGTTTATAGAGTGAAATCGGTGAGTTTTTTTAACTTTGCACTTTTTTTTGTTTATAGAGTGAAATCGATGTGAGTTTTTTCACTTAGAACTTTAGTTATGGTGTTTTAAGTGAAATTGGTGTGTTTTATTCAAATGGAACTTTTGCTACAGTCTTTACAGTGAAATTGGGGAGTTTTCTCATTTTGAACTTTTGTTATAGTTTTTAGAGTGAAATTGGTATGTTTTTTAAATTTTGAACTTTTGTTATGGCGTGTTAGTGAAATTACTGAGTTTTTTGACTAACAAACTTTGTAATGGTCTTCATAGTGAAATTGGTGAGTTTTTTCACTTTGAACTTTTGCTTAGGGCTTTATAGTGAAATTGGTTGTGCTTTTTAACTTTAAACTTTTGTAATGGTCCATAGAGTGAAATTGATGTGTTTTGTCCCTTGGAACTTTTGTCATGGTTTTTATAGTGATATTGTGGAGTTTTTAAACTTTCAACTTTTGTTATGAATTTTTGAGTGAAATTATTGAGTTTTTTAACTTTGAACTCTTGTAATGGTCTTTATTGTGAAATTGTCCAGTTTTAAAGCTTGAAACTTTTATTTTGGTTTTTATAGTGAAATTGTTAATTTTTTGACTTGGAAACTTTGTTATGGTTTTTATAGTGAAATCGGTGAGTTTTTTAACTTTGAACTTTTTTTTTGTTTATAGAGTGAAATCAGTGAGTTTTTTAACTTTGAACTTTTGTTAGGGTGTTTTAAGTAAAATTGGTGTGTTTTTTTCAATTGGTACTTTTGTCATGGTCTTTATAGTGAAATTGGGGTCTTTTCTCACTTTGAACTTTTGTTATAGTTCTTAGATTGAAATTGGTATGTTTTTTTTTTAATTTTTAACTTTTGTAATGGTGTTTATGGTGAAATTGGTGAGTTTTTCCACTTTGAACTTTCGTTGTTGGATTTATAGTGAAATTGGTGCACTTTTTAACTTTAAACTTTTGTATTGGTCTTTATAGTGAAATTGGTGATTTTTTCCACTTTGAACTTTTATTGTTGTTTTAAAGTGAAAAAGGGGAGTTTTTCAACTTTGAACTTTTCTTATGAATTTTTGTGTGAAATTGATGAGTTTTTTTTAAATTTGAAATCTTGTAATGGTTTTTATTGTGAAATTGTTGAGTTTTTAAACTTGAAACTTTTATTTTGGTTTTTATAGTGAAACTGTTGATTTTATGACTTTGAGATTTTTGTTATGGTTTATAGAGTGAAATCGGTGAGTTTTTTTAACTTTAGACTTTTTTTGTTTAAAGAGTGAAATCGATGTGAGTTTTTTCACTTAGAACTTTAGTTATGGTGTTTTAAGTGAAATTAGTGTGTTTTTTTTCAATTAGAACTTTTGCTATGGTCTTTACAGTAAAATTGGGGAGTTTTCTCATTTTGAACTTTTGTTATAGTTTTTAGAGTGAAAATGGTATGTTTTTTTTTTAATTTTTAACTTTTGTTTTGGTGTTTAGAGTCAAATCGATGAGTTTTTTGACTTGGAACTTTTGTAATGGTCTTTATAGTGAAATTGGTGAATTTTCCACTTTGAAATTTTGTTGTGGGTTTTATAGTGAAATTGGGGAGTTTTTCAACTTTGAACTTTTGTTATGAATTTTTGAGTGAAATCGATGAGTTTTTTTTTTAAATTTGAACTCTTGTAATGGTCTTTATTGTGAAGTTGTTAAGTTTTTTAACTTGAAACTTTTATTTTGGTTTTTATAGTGAATTTTTTGATTTTATGACTTTGAAATTTTTGTTATGGTTTATAGAGTGAAATCGGTGAGTTTTTTTAACTTTGGACTTTTTTTGTTTAAAGAGTGAAATCGATGTGAGTTTTTTTCACTTAGAACTTTAGTTATGGTGTTTTAAGTGAAATTGGTGTGCTTTTTTCAATTAGAACTTTTGCTATGGTCTTTACAGTAAAATTGGGGAGTTTTCTCATTTTGAACTTTTGTTATAGTTTTTAGAGTGAAAATGGTATGTTTTTTTACTTTTTAACTTTTGTTATGGTGTTTAGAGTCAAATCGGTGAGTTTTTTTGAATTGGAACTTTTGTAATGGTCTTTATAGTGAAATTGGTGAATTTTCCACTTTGAACTTTTGTTGTGGGTTTTATAGTGAAATTGGGGAGTTTTTCAACTATGAAATTTTGTTATGAATTTTTGAGTGAAATTGATGAGTTTTTTTTTTTTAAATTTGAACTCTTGTAATGGTCTTTATTGTGAAATTGTTGAGTTTTTAAACATGAAACTTTTATTTTGGTTTTTATAGTGAATTTGTTGATTTTATGACTTTGAAATTTTTGATATGGTTTATAGAGTGAAATCGGTGAGTTTTTTTAACTTTGCACTTTTTTTTGTTTATAGAGTGAAATCAATGTGAGTTTTTTCACTTAGAACTTTAGTTATGGTGTTTTAAGTGAAATTGGTGTGTTTTATTCAAATGGAACTTTTGCTACAGTCTTTACAGTGAAATTGGGGAGTTTTCTCATTTTGAACTTTTGTTATAGTTTTTAGAGTGAAATTGGTATGTTTTTTAAATTTTGAACTTTTGTTATGTCGTGTTAGTGAAATTAGTGAGTTTTTTGACTAACAAACTTTGTAATGGTCTTCATAGTGAAATTGGTGAGTTTTTTCACTTTGAACTTTTGCTTAGGGCTTTATAGTGAAATTGGTTGTGCTTTTTAACTTTAAACTTTTGTAATGGTCCATAGAGTGAAATTGATGTGTTTTGTCCCTTGGAACTTTTGTCATGGTTTTTATAGTGAGATTGTGGAGTTTTTCAACTTTGAACTTTTGTTATGAATTTTTGAGTGAAATTATTGAGGTTTTTTAACTTTGAACTCTTGTAATGGTCTTTATTGTGAAATTGTCCAGTTTTAAAGCTTGAAACTTTTATTTTGGTTTTTATAGTGAAATTGTTAATTTTTTGACTTGGAAACTTTGTTATGGTTTTTATAGTGAAATCAGTGAGTTTTTTAACTTTGAACTTTTTTTTTGTTTATAGAGTGAAATCGGTGAGTTTTTTTAACTTTGAACTTTTTTTTTGTTTATAGAGTGAAATCAGTGAGTTTTTTAACTTTGAACTTTTGTTAGGGTGTTTTAAGTAAAATTGGTGTGTTTTTTTCAATTGGTACTTTTGTCATGGTCTTTATAGTGAAATTGGGGTCTTTTCTCACTTTGAACTTTTGTTATAGTTTTTAGATTGAAATTGGTATGTTTTTTTTTTTTTTAATTTTTAACTTTTGTAATGGTGTTTATGGTGAAATTGGTGAGTTTTTCCACTTTGAACTTTCGTTGTTGGATTTATAGTGAAATTCGTGCACTTTTTAACTTTAAACTTTTGTATTGGTCTTTATAGTAAAATTGGTGATTTTTTCCACTTTGAACTTTTATTGTTGTTTTAAAGTGAAAATGGGGAGTTTTTCAACTTTGAACTTTTGTTATGAATTTTTGAGTGAAATTGATGAGTTTTTTTTAAATTGAAATCTTGTAATGGTCTTTATTGTGAAATTGTTGAGTTTTTAAACTTGAAACTTTTATTTTGGTTTTTATAGTGAAACTGTTGATTTTATGACTTTGAGATTTTTGTTATGGTTTATAGAGTGAAATCGGTGAGTTTTTTTAACTTTGGACTTTTTTGTTTAAAAAGTGAAATCGATGTGAGTTTTTTCACTTAGAACTTTAGTTATGGTGTTTTAAGTGAAATTGGTATGTTTTTTTCAATTAGAACTTTTGCTATGGTCTTTACAGTAAAATTGGGGAGTTTTCTCATTTTGAACTTTTGTTATAGTTTTTAGAGTGAAAATGGTATGTTTTTTTTTTTAATTTTTAACTTTTGTTATGGTGTTTAGAGTCAAATCGATGAGTTTTTTGACTTGGAACTTTTGTAATGGTCTTTATAGTGAAATTGGTGAATTTTCCACTTTGAAATTTTGTTGTGGGTTTTATAGTGAAATTGGGGAGTTTTTCAACTTTGAACTTTTGTTATGAATTTTTGAGTGAAATTGATGAGTTTTTTTTTTAATTTGAACTCTTGTAATGGTCTTTATTGTGAAGTTGTTAAGTTTTTAAACTTGAAACTTTTATTTTGGTTTTTATAGTGAATTTTTTTATTTTATGACTTTGAAATTTTTGTTATGGTTTATAGAGTGAAATCGGTGAGTTTTTTTAACTTTGGACTTTTTTTGTTTAAAGAGTGAAATCGATGTGAGTTTTTTTCACTTAGAACTTTAGTTATGGTGTTTTAAGTGAAATTGGTGTGCTTTTTTCAATTAGAACTTTTGCTATGGTCATTACAGTAAAATTGGGGAGTTTTCTCATTTTGAACTTTTGTTATAGTTTTTAGAGTGAAAATGGTATGTTTTTTTTACTTTGTAACTTTTCTTATGGTGTTTAGAGTCAAATCGGTGAGTTTTTTTGACTTGGAACTTTTGAAATGGTCTTTATAGTGAAATTGGTGAATTTTCCACTTTGAACTTTTGTTGTGGGTTTTATAGTGAAATTTGGGAGTTTTTCAACTATGAAATTTTGTTATGAATTTTTGAGTGAAATTGATGAGTTTTTTTTTTTAAATTTGAACTCTTGTAATGGTCTTTATTGTGAAATTGTTGAGTTTTTAAACTTGAAACTTTTATTTTGGTTTTTATAGTGAATTTGTTGATTTTATGACTTTGAAATTTTTGTTATGGTTTATAGAGTGAAATCGGTGAGTTTTTTTTAACTTTGGACTTTTTTTGTTTAAAGAGTGAAATCGATGTGTGTTTTTTTCACTTAGAACTTTAGTTATGGTGTTTTAAGTGAAATTGGTGTGCTTTTTTCAATTAGAACTTTTGCTATGGTCTTTACAGTAAAATTGGGGAGTTTTCTCATTTTGAACTTTTGTTATAGTTTTTAGAGTGAAAATGATATGTTTTTTTTTACTTTTTAACTTTTGTTATGGTGTTTAGAGTCAAATCGGTGAGTTTTTTTGACTTGGAACTTTTGTAATGGTCTTTATAGTGAAATTGGTGAATTTTCCAATTTGAACTTTTGTTGTGGGTTTTATAGTGAAATTGGGGAGTTTTTCAACTATGAAATTTTGAGTGAAATTGATGAGTTTTTTTTTAAATTTGAACTCTTGTAATGGTCTTTATTGTGAAATTGTTGAGTTTTTAAACATGAAACTTTTATTTTGGTATTTATAGTGAATTTGTTGATTTTATGACTTTGAAATTTTTGATATGGTTTATAGAGTGAAATCGGTGAGTTTTTTTAACTTTGCACTTTTTTTTGTTTATAGAGTGAAATCGATGTGAGTTTTTTCACTTAGAACTTTAGTTATGGTGTTTTAAGTGAAATTGGTGTGTTTTATTCAAATGGAACTTTTGCTACAGTCTTTACAGTGAAATTGGGGAGTTTTCTCATTTTGAACTTTTGTTATAGTTTTTAGAGTGAAATTGGTATGTTTTTTAAATTTTGAACTTTTGTTATGGCGTGTTAGTGAAATTAGTGAGTTTTTTGACTAACAAACTTTGTAATGGTCTTCATAGTGAAATTGGTGAGTTTTTTCACTTTGAACTTTTGCTTAGGGCTTTATAGTGAAATTGGTTGTGCTTTTTAACTTTAAACTTTTGTAATGGTCCATAGAGTGAAATTAATGTGTTTTGTCCCTTGGAACTTTTGTCATGGTTTTTATAGTGAGATTGTGGAGTTTTTCAACTTTGAACTTTTGTTATGAATTTTTGAGTGAAATTATTGAGGTTTTTTAACTTTGAACTCTTTTAATGGTCTTTATTGTGAAATTGTCCAGTTTTAAAGCTTGAAACTTTTATTTTGGTTTTTATAGTGAAATTGTTAATTTTTTGACTTGGAAACTTTGTTATGGTTTTTATAGTGAAATCGGTGAGTTTTTTGACTTTGAACTTTTTTTTTGTTTATAGAGTGAAATCAGTGAGTTTTTTAACTTTGAACTTTTGTTAGGGTGTTTTAAGTAAATTTGGTGTGTTTTTTTCAATTGGTACTTTTGTCATGGTCTTTATAGTGAAATTGGGGTCTTTTCTCACTTTGAACTTTTGTTATAGTTTTTAGATTGAAATTGGTATGTTTTTTTTTAATTTTTAACTTTTGTAATGGTGTTTATGGTGAAATTGGTGAGTTTTTCCACTTTGAACTTTCGTTGTTGGATTTATAGTGAAATTCGTGCACTTTTTAACTTTAAACTTTTGTATTGGTCTTTATAGTGAAATTGGTGATTTTTTCCACTTTGAACTTTTATTGTTGTTTTAAAGTGAAAATGGGGAGTTTTTCAACTTTGAACTTTTGTTATGAATTTTTGAGTGAAATTGATGAGTTTTTTTTAAATTGAAATCTTGTAATGGTCTTTATTGTGAAACTGTTGAGTTTTTAAACTTGAAACTTTTATTTTGGTTTTTATAGTGAACTTGTTGATTTTATGACTTTGAGATTTTTGTTATGGTTTAAGTTATGACTTTGAGATTTATAGTGAAAATCGGTGAGTTTTTTTAACTTTGGACTTTTTTTGTTTATAGAGTGAAATCGATGTGAGTTTTTTCACTTAGAACTTAGTTATGGTGTTTTAAGTGAAATTGGTGTGTTTTTTTTCAATTAGAACTTTTGCTATGGTCTTTACAGTAAAATTGGGGAGTTTTCTCATTTTGAACTTTTGTTATAGTTTTTAGAGTGAAAATGGTATGTTTTTTTTTAAATTTTTAACTTTTGTTATGGTGTTTAGAGTCAAATCGATGAGTTTTTTGACTTGGAACTTTTGTAATGGTCTTTATAGTGAAATTGGTGAATTTTCCACTTTGAAATTTTGTTGTGGGTTTTATAGTGAAATTGGGGAGTTTTTCAACTTTGAACTTTTGTTATTAATTTTTGAGTGAAATTGATGAGTTTTTTTTTTTAAATTTGAACTCTTGTAATGGTCTTTATTGTGAAGTTGTTAAGTTTTTAAACTTGAAACTTTTATTTTGGTTTTTATAGTGAATTTTTTGATTTTATGACTTTGAAATTTTTGTTATGGTTTATAGAGTGAAATCGGTGAGTTTTTTTTAACTTTGGACTTTTTTTGTTTAAAGAGTGAAATCGATGTGTGTTTTTTTCACTTAGAACTTTAGTTATGGTGTTTTAAGTGAAATTGGTGTGCTTTTTTCAATTAGAACTTTTGCTATGGTCTTTACAGTAAAATTGGGGAGTTTTCTCATTTTGAACTTTTGTTATAGTTTTTAGAGTGAAAATGATATGTTTTTTTTACTTTTTAACTTTTGTTATGGTGTTTAGAGTCAAATCGGTGAGTTTTTTTGACTTGGAACTTTTGTAATGGTCTTTATAGTGAAATTGGTGAATTTTCCAATTTGAACTTTTGTTGTGGGTTTTATAGTGAAATTGGGGAGTTTTTCAACTATGAAATTTTGAGTGAAATTGATGAGTTTTTTTTTAAATTTGAACTCTTGTAATGGTCTTTATTGTGAAATTGTTGAGTTTTTAAACATGAAACTTTTATTTTGGTATTTATAGTGAATTTGTTGATTTTATGACTTTGAAATTTTTGATATGGTTTATAGAGTGAAATCGGTGAGTTTTTTTAACTTTGCACTTTTTTTTGTTTATAGAGTGAAATCGATGTGAGTTTTTTCACTTAGAACTTTAGTTATGGTGTTTTAAGTGAAATTGGTGTGTTTTATTCAAATGGAACTTTTGCTACAGTCTTTACAGTGAAATTGGGGAGTTTTCTCATTTTGAACTTTTGTTATAGTTTTTAGAGTGAAATTGGTATGTTTTTTAAATTTTGAACTTTTGTTATGGCGTGTTAGTGAAATTAGTGAGTTTTTTGACTAACAAACTTTGTAATGGTCTTCATAGTGAAATTGGTGAGTTTTTTCACTTTGAACTTTTGCTTAGGGCTTTATAGTGAAATTGGTTGTGCTTTTTAACTTTAAACTTTTGTAATGGTCCATAGAGTGAAATTGATGTGTTTTGTCCCTTGGAACTTTTGTCATGGTTTTTATAGTGAGATTGTGGAGTTTTTCAACTTTGAACTTTTGTTATGAATTTTTGAGTGAAATTATTGAGGTTTTTTAACTTTGAACTCTTTTAATGGTCTTTATTGTGAAATTGTCCAGTTTTAAAGCTTGAAACTTTTATTTTGGTTTTTATAGTGAAATTGTTAATTTTTTGACTTGGAAACTTTGTTATGGTTTTTATAGTGAAATCGGTGAGTTTTTTAACTTTGAACTTTTTTTTTGTTTATAGAGTGAAATCAGTGAGTTTTTTAACTTTGAACTTTTGTTAGGGTGTTTTAAGTAAATTTGGTGTGTTTTTTTCAATTGGTACTTTTGTCATGGTCTTTATAGTGAAATTGGGGTCTTTTCTCACTTTGAACTTTTGTTATAGTTTTTAGATTGAAATTGGTATGTTTTTTTTTTAATTTTTAACTTTTGTAATGGTGTTTATGGTGAAATTGGTGAGTTTTTCCACTTTGAACTTTCGTTGTTGGATTTATAGTGAAATTCGTGCACTTTTTAACTTTAAACTTTTGTATTGGTCTTTATAGTGAAATTGGTGATTTTTTCCACTTTGAACTTTTATTGTTGTTTTAAAGTGAAAATGGGGAGTTTTTCAACTTTGAACTTTTGTTATGAATTTTTGAGTGAAATTGATGAGTTTTTTTTAAATTGAAATCTTGTAATGGTCTTTATTGTGAAACTGTTGAGTTTTTAAACTTGAAACTTTTATTTTGGTTTTTATAGTGAACTTGTTGATTTTATGACTTTGAGATTTTTGTTATGGTTTAAGTTATGACTTTGAGATTTATAGTGAAAATCGGTGAGTTTTTTTAACTTTGGACTTTTTTTGTTTATAGAGTGAAATCGATGTGAGTTTTTTCACTTAGAACTTAGTTATGGTGTTTTAAGTGAAATTGGTGTGTTTTTTTTCAATTAGAACTTTTGCTATGGTCTTTACAGTAAAATTGGGGAGTTTTCTCATTTTGAACTTTTGTTATAGTTTTTAGAGTGAAAATGGTATGTTTTTTTTTAAATTTTTAACTTTTGTTATGGTGTTTAGAGTCAAATCGATGAGTTTTTTGACTTGAAACTTTTGTAATGGTCTTTATAGTGAAATTGGTGAATTTTCCACTTTGAAATTTTGTTGTGGGTTTTATAGTGAAATTGGGGAGTTTTTCAACTTTGAACTTTTGTTATTAATTTTTGAGTGAAATTGATGAGTTTTTTTTTTTAAATTTGAACTCTTGTAATGGTCTTTATTGTGAAGTTGTTAAGTTTTTAAACTTGAAACTTTTATTTTGGTTTTTATAGTGAATTTTTTGATTTTATGACTTTGAAAATTTTGTTATGGTTTATAGAGTGAAATCGGTGAGTTTTTTTAACTTTGGACTTTTTTTGTTTAAAGAGTGAAATCGATGTGAGTTTTTTTCACTTAGAACTTTAGTTATGGTGTTTTAAGTGAAATTGGTGTGCTTTTTTCAATTAGAACTTTTGCTATGGTCTTTACAGTAAAATTGGGGAGTTTTCTCATTTTGAACTTTTGTTATAGTTTTTAGAGTGAAAATGGTATGTTTTTTTTACTTTTTAACTTTTGTTATGGTGTTTAGAGTCAAATCGGTGAGTTTTTTTGACTTGGAACTTTTGTAATGGTCTTTATAGTGAAATTGGTGAATTTTCCACTTTGAAATTTTGTTGTGGGTTTTATAGTGAAATTGGGGAGTTTTTCAACTATGAAATTTTGTTATGAATTTTTGAGTGAAATTGATGAGTTTTTTTTTTAATTTGAACTTTTGTAATGGTCTTTATTGTGAAATTGTTGAGTTTTTAAACATGAAACTTTTATTTTGGTTTTTATAGTGAATTTGTTGATTTTATGACTTTGAAATTTTTGATATGGTTTATAGAGTGAAATCGGTGAGTTTTTTTAACTTTGCACTTTTTTTTGTTTATAGAGTGAAATCGATGTGAGTTTTTTCACTTAGAACTTTAGTTATGGTGTTTTAAGTGAAATTGGTGTGTTTTATTCAAATGGAACTTTTGCTACAGTCTTTACAGTGAAATTGGGGAGTTTTCTCATTTTGAACTTTTGTTATAGTTTTTAGAGTGAAATTGGTATGTTTTTTAAATTTTGAACTTTTGTTATGGCGTGTTAGTGAAATTACTGAGTTTTTTGACTAACAAACTTTGTAATGGTCTTCATAGTGAAATTGGTGAGTTTTTTCACTTTGAACTTTTGCTTAGGGCTTTATAGTGAAATTGGTTGTGCTTTTTAACTTTAAACTTTTGTAATGGTCCATAGAGTGAAATTGATGTGTTTTGTCCCTTGGAACTTTTGTCATGGTTTTTATAGTGATATTGTGGAGTTTTTCAACTTTGAACTTTTGTTATGAATTTTTGAGTGAAACTATTGAGGTTTTTTAACTTTGAACTCTTGTAATGGTCTTTATTGTGAAATTGTCCAGTTTTAAAGCTTGAAACTTTTATTTTGGTTTTTATAGTGAAATTGTTAATTTTTTGACTTGGAAACTTTGTTATGGTTTTTATAGTGAAATCGGTGAGTTTTTTAACTTTGAACTTTTTTTTTGTTTATAGAGTGAAATCGGTGAGTTTTTTTAACTTTGAACTTTTTTTTTGTTTATAGAGTGAAATCAGTGAGTTTTTTAACTTTGAACTTTTGTTAGGGTGTTTTAAGTAAAATTGGTGTGTTTTTTTCAATTGGTACTTTTGTCATGGTCTTTATAGTGAAATTGGGGTCTTTTCTCACTTTGAACTTTTGTTATAGTTTTTAGATTGAAATTGGTATGTTTTTTTTTTTTTATTTTTAACTTTTGTAATGGTGTTTATGGTGAAATTGGTGAGTTTTTCCACTTTGAACTTTCGTTGTTGGATTTATAGTGAAATTCGTGCACTTTTTAACTTTAAACTTTTGTATTGGTCTTTATAGTGAAATTGGTGATTTTTTCCACTTTGAACTTTTATTGTTGTTTTAAAGTAAAAATGGGGAGTTTTTCAACTTTGAACTTTTGTTATGAATTTTTGAGTGAAATTGATGAGTTTTTTTTAAATTGAAATCTTGTAATGGTCTTTATTGTGAAATTGTTGAGTTTTTAAACTTGAAACTTTTATTTTGGTTTTTATAGTGAAACTGTTGATTTTATGACTTTGAGATTTTTATTATGGTTTATAGAGTGAAATCGGTGAGTTTTTTTAACTTTGGACTTTTTTTGTTTAAAGAGTGAAATCGATGTGAGTTTTTTCACTTAGAACTTTAGTTATGGTGTTTTAAGTGAAATTGGTATGTTTTTTTCAATTAGAACTTTTGCTATGGTCTTTACAGTAAAATTGGGGAGTTTTCTCATTTTGAACTTTTGTTATAGTTTTTAGAGTGAAAATGGTATGTTTTTTTTTTAATTTTTAACTTTTGTTATGGTGTTTAGAGTCAAATCGATGAGTTTTTTGACTTGGAACTTTTGTAATGGTCTTTATAGTGAAATTGGTGAATTTTCCACTTTGAAATTTTGTTGTGGGTTTTATAGTGAAATTGGGGAGTTTTTCAACTTTGAACTTTTGTTATGAATTTTTGAGTGAAATTGATGAGTTTTTTTTTAAATTTGAACTCTTGTAATGGTCTTTATTGTGAAGTTGTTAAGTTTTTAAACTTGAAACTTTTATTTTGGTTTTTATAGTGAATTTTTTGATTTTATGACTTTGAAATTTTTGTTATGGTTTATAGAGTGAAATCGGTGAGTTTTTTTAACTTTGGACTTTTTTTGTTTAAAGAGTGAAATCGATGTGAGTTTTTTCACTTAGAACTTTAGTTATGGTGTTTTAAGTGAAATTGGTATGTTTTTTTCAATTAGAACTTTTGCTATGGTCTTTACAGTAAAATTGGGGAGTTTTCTCATTTTGAACTTTTGTTATAGTTTTTAGAGTGAAAATGGTATGTTTTTTTTTAATTTTTAACTTTTGTTATGGTGTTTAGAGTCAAATCGATGAGTTTTTTGACTTGGAACTTTTGTAATGGTCTTTATAGTGAAATTGGTGAATTTTCCACTTTGAAATTTTGTTGTGGGTTTTATAGTGAAATTGGGGAGTTTTTCAACTTTGAACTTTTGTTATGAATTTTTGAGTGAAATTGATGAGTTTTTTTTTAAATTTGAACTCTTGTAATGGTCTTTATTGTGAAGTTGTTAAGTTTTTAAACTTGAAACTTTTATTTTGGTTTTTATAGTGAATTTTTTGATTTTATGACTTTGAAATTTTTGTTATGGTTTATAGAGTGAAATCGGTGAGTTTTTTTAACTTTGGACTTTTTTTGTTTAAAGAGTGAAATCGATGTGAGTTTTTTTCACTTAGAACTTTAGTTATGGTGTTTTAAGTGAAATTGGTGTGCTTTTTTCAATTAGAACTTTTGCTATGGTCATTACAGTAAAATTGGGGAGTTTTCTCATTTTGAACTTTTGTTATAGTTTTTAGAGTGAAAATGGTATGTTTTTTTTACTTTGTAACTTTTCTTATGGTGTTTAGAGTCAAATCGGTGAGTTTTTTTGACTTGGAACTTTTGAAATGGTCTTTATAGTGAAATTGGTGAATTTTCCACTTTGAACTTTTGTTGTGGGTTTTATAGTGAAATTTGGGAGTTTTTCAACTATGAAATTTTGTTATGAATTTTTGAGTGAAATTGATGAGTTTTTTTTTTTAAATTTGAACTCTTGTAATGGTCTTTATTGTGAAATTGTTGAGTTTTTAAACTTGAAACTTTTATTTTGGTTTTTATAGTGAATTTGTTGATTTTATGACTTTGAAATTTTTGATATGGTTTATAGAGTGAAATCGGTGGGTTTTTTTAACTCTGCACTTTTTTTTGTTTATAGAGTGAAATCGATGGGAGTTTTTTCACTTAGAACTTTAGTTATGATGTTTTAAGTGAAATTGGTGTGTTTTATTCAAATAGAACTTTTACTACAGTCTTTACAGTGAAATTGGGGAGTTTTCTCATTTTGAACTTTTGTTATAATTTTTAGAGTGAAATTGGTATGTTTTTTAAATTTTGAACTTTTGTTATGGTGTGTTAGTTAAATTAGTGAGTTTTTTGACTAGCAAACTTTGTAATGGTCTTCATAGTGAAATTGGTGAATTTTTTCACTTTGAACTTTTGCTTAGGGCTTTATAGTGAAATTTGTTGTGCTTTTTAACTTTAAACTTTTGTAATGGTCCATATAGTGAAATTGATGTGTTTTGTCCCTTGGAACTTTTGTCATGGTTTTTATAGTGAAATTGTGGAGTTTTTCAACTTTGAACTTTTGTTATGAATTTTTGAGTGAAATTATTGAGGTTTTTTAACTTTGAACTCTTGTAATGGTCTTTATTGTGAAATTGTCCAGTTTTAAAGCTTAAAACTTTTATTTTGGTTTTTATAGTGAAATTGTTAATTTTTTGACTTGGAAACTTTGTTATGGTTTTTATAGTGAAATCGGTGAGTTTTTTAACTTTGAACTTTTTTTTGTTTATAGAGTGAAATCAGTGAGTTTTTTAACTTTGAACTTTTGTTAGGGTGTTTTAAGTAAAATTGGTGTGTTTTTTTCAATTGGTACTTTTGTCATGGTCTTTATAGTGAAATTGGGGTCTTTTCTCACTTTGAACTTTTGTTATAGTTTTTAGATTGAAATTGGTATGTTTTTTTTTAATTTTTAACTTTTGTAATGGTGTTTATGGTGAAATTGGTGAGTTTTTCCACTTTGAACTTTCGTTGTTGGATTTATAGTGAAATTCGTGCACTTTTTAACTTTAAACTTTTGTATTGGTCTTTATAGTGAAATTGGTGATTTTTTCCACGTTGACCTTTTATTGTTGTTTTAAAGTGAAAATGGGCAGTTTTTCAACTTTGAACTTTTGTTATGAATTTTTGAGTGAAATTGATGAGTTTTTTTTAAATTGAAATCTTGTAATGGTCTTTATTATGAAATTGTTGAGTTTTTAAACTTGAAACTTTTATTTTGGTTTTTATAGTGAACTTGTTGATTTTATGACTTTGAGATTTTTGTTATGGTTTATAAAGTAAAATCGGTGAGTTTTTTTTAACTTTGGACTTTTTTTGTTTATAGAGTGAAATCGATGTGAGTTTTTTCACTTAGAACTTAGTTATGGTGTTCTAAGTAAAATTGGTGTGTTTTTTTCAATTATAACTTTTGCTATGGTCTTTACAGTAAAATTGGGGAGTTTTCTCATTTTGAACGTTTGTTATAGTTTTTAGAGTGAAAATGGTATGTTTTTTTTTTAATTTTTAACTTTTGTTATGGTGTTTAGAGTCAAATCGGTGAGTTTTTTGACTTGGAACTTTTGTAATGGTCTTTATCGTGAAATTGGTGAATTTTCCACTTTGGAACTTTTGTTGTGGGTTTTATAGTGAAAATTGGGAGTTTTTCTACTTTGAACTTTTGTTATGAATTTTTGAGTGAAATTGATGAGTTTTTTTTATAAATTTGAACTCTTGTAATGGTCTTTATTGTGAAATTGGTGAGTTTTTAAACTTGAAACTTTTATTTTGGTTTTTATAGTGAATTTGTTGATTTTATGACTTTGAAATTTTTGTTATGGTTTATAGAGTGAAATCGGTGTGTTTTTTTAACTTTGGACTTTTTTTGTTTATAGAGTGAAATCGATGTGATTTTCTTCACTTAGAACTTTAGTTAGGGTGTTTTAAGTGAAATTGGTGTGTTTTTTTCAATTGGAACTTTTGCTAATGTCTTTACAATAAAATTGGGGACTTTTCTCATTTTGAACTTTTGTTATAGTTTTTAGAGTGAAAATGGTATGTTTTTTTAATTTTTAACTTTTGTTATGGTGTTTAGAGTGAAATCGGTGAGTTTTTTGACTTGGAACTTTTGTAATGGTCTTTATAGTGAAATTGCTGAATTTTCCACTTTGAACTTTTGTTGTGGGTTTTATAGTGAAATTGGGGAGTTTTTCAACTTTGAACTTTTGTTATGAATTTTTGAGTGAAATTGATGAGTTCTTTTTTTAAAATTTGAAATCTTGTAATGGTCTTTATTGTGAAATTGTTGAGTTTTTAAATTTGAAACTTTTATTTTGGTTTTTATAGTGAATTTGTTGATTTTATGACTTTGAAATTTTTGTTATGGTTTATAGAGTGAAATCGGTGAGTTTTTTTAACTTTGAACTTTTTTTTGTTTATAGAGTGAAATCGATGTGAGTTTTTTCACTTAGAACTTTAGTTATGGTGTTTTAAGTGAAATTGGTGTGTTTTTTTCAATTGGAACTTTTGCTATGGTCTTTACAGTGAAATTGGGGAGTTTTCTAAATTTTGAACTTTTGTTATAGTTTTTAGAGTGAAAATTGTATGTTTTTTTTAATTTTTAACTTTTGTTATGTTGTTTAGAGTGAAATCGGTGAGTTTTTTAACTTGAAACTTTTGTAATGGTCTTTATAGTGAAATTGGTGAATTTTCCACTTTGAACTTTTGTTGTGGGTTTTATAGTGAAATTTTGTTTTCACTTTGGAACTTTTGTTGTGGGTTTTATAGTGAAAATTGGGAGTTTTTCTACTTTGAACTTTTGTTATGAATTTGTGAGTGAAATTGATGAGTTTTTTTTATAAATTTGAACTCTTGTAATTGTCTTTATTGTGAAATTGTTGAGTTTTTAAACTTGAAACTTTTATTTTGGTTTTTATAGTGAATTTGTTGATTTTCTGACTTTGAAATTTTTGTTATGGTTTATAGAGTGAAATCGATGTGTTTTTTTAACTTTGGACTTTTTTTGTTTATAGAGTGAAATCGATGTGATTTTCTTCACTTAGAACTTTAGTTAGGGTGTTTTAAGTGAAATTGGTGTGTTTTTTTCAATTGGAACTTTTGCTAATGTCTTTACAATAATATTGGGGACTTTTCTCATTTTGAACTTTTGTTATAGTTTTTAGAGTGAAAATGGTATGTTTTTTTAATTTTTAACTTTTGTTATGGTGTTTAGAGTGAAATCGGTGAGTTTTTTGACTTGGAACTTTTGTAATGGTCTTTATAGTGAAATTGCTGAATTTTCCACTTTGAACTTTTGTTGTGGGTTTTATAGTGAAATTGGGGAGTTTTTCAACTTTGAACTTTTGTTATGAATTTTTGAGTGAAATTGATGAGTTCTTTTTTTAAAATTTGAACTCTTGTAATGGTCTTTATTGTGAAATTGTTGAGTTTTTAAATTTGAAACTTTTATTTTGGTTTTTATAGTGAATTTGTTGATTTTATGACTTTGAAATATTTGTTATGGTTTATAGAGTGAAATCGGTGAGTTTTTTTAACTTTGGACTTTTTTTTGGTTTATTGAGTGAAATCGATGTGATTTTCTTCACTTAGAAATTTAGTTATGGTGTTTTAAGTGAAATTGGTGTGTTTTTTTCAATTGGAACTTTTGCTATGGTCTTTACAATAAAATTGGGTAGTTTTCTCATTTTGAACTTTTGTTATAGTTTTTAGAGTGAAAAAGGTATGTTTTTTTAATTTTTAACTTTTGTTATGGTGTTTAGAGTGAAATCGGTGAGTTTTTTGACTTGGAACTTTTGTAATGGTCTTTATAGTGAAATTGGTGAATTTTCCACTTTGAACTTTGGTTGTGGGTTTTATAGTGAAATTAAGGAGTTTTTCAACTTTTAACTTTTGTTATGAATTTTTGAGTGTAATTGATGAGTTTGTTTTTAAAAATTTGAACTCTTGTAATGGTTTTTATTGTGAAATTGTTGAGTTTTTAAACTTGAAACTTTTATTTTGGTTTTTATAGTTGATTTTATGACTTTGAAATTTTTGTTATGGTTTATAGAGTGAAATCGGTGAGTTTTTTTAACTTTGGACTTTTTTTTGTTTATAGAGTGAAATCGATGTGATTTTTTTCACTTAGAACTTTAGTTATGGAGTTTTAAGTGAAATTGGTGTGTTTTTTTCAATTGGAACTTTTGCTATGGTCTTTACAGTGAAATTGGGGAGTTTTCTCATTTTGAACTTTTGTTATAGTTTTTAGAGTGAAAATGGTATGTTTTTTTAATTTTTAACTTTTGTTGTGAAATTGATGAGTTTTTTGACTTGGAACTTTTGTAATGGTCTTTATAGTGAAATTGGTGAATTTTCCACTTTGAACTTTTTTTGTGGGTTTTATAGTGAAATTGGGGAGTTTTTCAACTTTGAAATTTTGTTATGAATTTTTGATTGAAACTGATGAGTTTTTTTTTTTTTTTTAATTTGAACTCTTGTAATGGTCTTTATTGTGAAATTGTTGAGTTTTTAAACTTGAAACTTTTATTTTGGTTTTTATAGTGAATTTGTTGATTTTATGACTTTGAAATTTTTGTTATGGTTTATAGAGTGAAATCGGTGAGTTTTTTTAACTTTGGAATTTTTTTTGTTTATAGAGTGAAATCGATATGAGTTTTTTCACTTAGAACTTTAGTTATGGTGTTTTAAGTGAAATTGGTGTGTTTTATTCAAATGGAACTTTTGCTACGGTCTTTATAGTGAAATTGGGGAGTTTTCTCATTTTGAACTTTTGTTATAGTTTTTAGAGTGAAATTGGTATGTTTTTTAAATTTTGAACTTTTGTTATGGTGTGTTAGTGAAATTGGTGAGTTTTTTTACTAGCAAACTTTGTAATGGTCTTCATAGTGAAATTGGTGAGTTATTTCACTTTGAACTTTTGCTTATGGCTTTATAGTGAAATTGGTTGTGCTTTTTAACTTTAAACTTTTGTAATGGTCCATAGAGTGAAATTGATGTGTTTTTTCCCTTGGAACTTTTGTCATGTTTTTTATAGTGAAATTGTGCAGTTTTTCAACTTTGAACTTTTGTTATGAATTTTTGAGTGAAATTATTGAGGTTTTTTAACTTTGAAATCTTATAATGGTCTTTATTGTTAAATTGTCCAGTTTTAAAGCTTGAAACTTTTATTTTGGTTTTTATAGTGAAATTGTTAATTTTTTGACTTGGAAACTTTGTTATGGTTTTTATAGTGAAATCGGTGAGTTTTTTAACTTTGAACTTTTTTTTTGTTTATAGAGTGAAATCGGTGAGTTTTATAACTTTGAACTTTTGTTATGGTGTTTTTAGTAAAATTGGTGTGTTTTTTTCAATTGGTACTTTTGTCATGGTCTTTATAGTGAAATTGGGGTCTTTTCTCACTTTGAACTTTTGTTATAGTTTATAGATTGAAATTGGTATGTTTTTTTTTTTAATTTTTAACTTTTGTAATGGTGTTTAAGGTGAAATTGGTGAGTTTTCCACTTTGAACTTTCGTTGTTGGATTTATAGTGAAATTCGTGCACTTTTTAACTTTAAACTTTTGTATTGGTCTTTATAGTGAAATTGGTGATTTTTTCCACTTTGAACTTTTATTGTTGTTTTATAGTGAAAATGGGGAGTTTTTCAACTTTGAACTTTTGTTATGAATTTTTTAGTCAAATTGATGAGTTTTTTTTTTTAAATTGAAATCTTGTAATGGTCTTTATTGTGAAATTGTTGAGTTTTTAAACTTGAAACTTTTATTTTGGTTTTTATAGTGAACTTGTTGATTTTATGACTTTGAGATTTTTGTTATGCTTTATAGAGTGAAATCGGTGAGTTTTTTTAACTTTGGACTTTTTTTGTTTATAGAGTGAAATCGATGTGAGTTTTTTCACTTAGAACTTAGTTATGGTGTTTTAAGTAAAATTGGTGTGTTTTTTTCAATTAGAACTTTTGCTATGGTCTTTACAGTAAAATTGGGGAGTTTTCTCATTTTGAACGTTTGTTATAGTTTTTAGAGTGAAAATGGTATGTTTTTTTTTTAATTTTTAACTTTTTTTATGGTGTTTAGAGTCAAATCGGTGAGTTTTTTGACTTGTAACTTTTGTAATGGTCTTTATAGTGAAATTGGTGAATTTTCCACTTTGAACTTTGGTTGTGGGTTTTATAGTGAAATTGGGGAGTTTTTCAACTTTGAACTTTTGTTATGAATTTTTGAGTGAAATTGATGAGTTTTTTTTTTTTTAATTTGAACTCTTGTAATGGTCTTTATTGTGAAGTTGTTAAGTTTTTAAACTTGAAACTTTTATTTTGGTTTTTATAGTGAATTTGTTGATTTTATGACTTTGAAATTTTTGTTATGGTTTATAGAGTTAAATCGGTGAGTTTTTTTAACTTTGGACTTTTTTTTGTTTATAGAGTGAAATCGATGTGAGTTTTTTTCACTTAGAACTTTAGTTATGGTGTTTTAAGTGAAATTGGTGTGTTTTTTTCAGTTGGAACTTCTGTTATGGTTTTTACAGTAAAATTGGGGAGTTTTCTCATTGTGAACTTTTGTTATATTTTTTAGAGTGAAAATGGTATGTTCTTTATAGTAATGGGTTTTATTGTGAAATTGTTGAGTTTTTAAACTTGAAAATTTTATTTTAGATTTTATAGTTAAATTGTTGATTTTATTACTTGGAAATTTTGTAATGGCTTTTATAGTGAAATCAGTGAGTTTTTTAACTTTGGAATTTTATTTTTGTTTATAGTGAAATCGGTGAGTTTTTCACTTTGAACTTTTCTAATGGTGTTTTAAGTAAAATTGATGAGTTTTTTTCAATTGGAATTTTTGTCATGGTCTTTATAGTGAAATTGGGGAGTTTTCTCATTTTGAACTTTTGTTATAGTTTTTAGAGTGAAATTGGTATGTTTTTTAAATTTTTAACTTTTGTTATGGTGTGTTAGTGAAATTGGTGAGTTTTTTGACTTGGAAACTTTGTAATGGTCTTCATAGTGAAATGGGTGAGTTTTTTCACTTTGAACTTTTGCTTAGGGCTTTATAGTTAAATTGGTGAGCTTTTTAACTTTAAACTTTTGTAATGGTCCTTAGAGTGAAATTGATGTGTTTTTCCCTAGGAACTTTTGTCATGGTTTTTATAGTGAAATTATGGAGTTTTTCAACTTTGAACTTTTGTTATGAATTTTTGAGTGAAATTGATGAGTTTTTTTTTAACTTTGAACTCTTATAATGGTCTTTATTGTGAAATTGTCCAGGTTTAAAGCTTGAAGCTTTTATTTTGGTTTTTATAGTGAAATTGTTAATTTTTTGACTTGGAAACTTCGTTATGGTTTTTATAGTGAAATCGGTGAGCTTTTTAACTTTGAGCTTTTTTTTTTTGTTCTAGAGTGAAATCGGTGAGTTTTTTCACTTTGAACTTTTGTTATGGTGTTTTAAGTAAAATTGGTAAGTTTTTTTTCAATTGGTACTTTTGTCATGGTCTTTATAGTTAAATTGGGGTCTTTTCTCACTTTGAACTTTTGTTATAGTTTTTAGATTGAAATTGGTATGTTTTTTTTTAATTTTTAACTTTTGTAATGGTGTTTATGGTGAAATTGGTGAGTTTTTCCACTTTTTAACTTTCGTTGTTGGATTTATAGTGAAATTCGTGCACTTTTTAACTTTAAACTTTTGTATTGGTCTTTATAGTGAAATTGGTGATTTTTTCCACTTTGAACTTTTATTGTTGTTTTAAAGTGAAAATGGGGAGTTTTTCAACTTTGAACTTTTGTTATGAATTTTTTAGTCAAATCGGTGTGATTTTCTTCACTTAGAACTTTAGTTATGGTTTTTTAAGTGAAATTGGTGTGTTTTTTTCAATTGGAACTTTTGCTATGGTTTTTACAGTAAAATTGGGGAGTTTTCTCATTTTGAACGTTTGTTATAGTTTTTAGAGTGAAAATGGTGTGTTTTTTTAATTTTTAACTTTTGTTATGGTGTTTAGAGTGAAATCGGTGAGTTTTTTGACTTGGAACTTTTGTAATGGTCTTTATAGTGAAATTGGTGAATTTTCCACTTTGAAATTTTGTTGTGGGTTTTATAGTGAAATTGAGGAGTTTTTCAACTTTGAACTTTTGTTATGAATTTTTGAGTGAAATTGATGAGTTTGTTTTTAAAAATTTGAACTCTTGTAATGGTATTTATTGTGAAATTGTTGAGTTTTTAAACTTGAAACTTTTATTTTGGTTTTTATAGTTGATTTTATGACTTTGAAATTTTTGTTATGGTTTATAGAGTGAAATCGATGTGATTTTCTTCACTTAGAACTTTAGTTATGGTGTTTTAAGTGAAATTGGTGTGTTTTTTTCAATTGGAACTTTTGCTATGGTCTTTACAATAAAATTGGGGAGTTTTCTCATTTTGAACTTTTGTTATAGTTTTTAGAGTGAAAATGGTATTTGTTTTTAATTTTTATCTTTTGTTATGGTGTTTAGATTGAAATCGGTGAGTTTTTGACTTGGAACTTTCGTAATGGTCTTTATAGTGAAATTGGTGAATTTTCCACTTTGAACTTTTGTTGTGGGTTTTATAGTGAAATAGAGGAGTTTTTCAACTTTGAACTTTTCTTATGAATTTTTGAGTGAAATTGATGAGTTTGTTTTTAAAAATTTGAACTCTTGTAATGGTCTTTATTGTGAAATTGTTGAGTTTTTAAACTTGAAACTTTTATTTTGGTTTTTATCGTTGATTTTATAACTTTTAAATTTTTGATATGGTTTATAGAGTGAAATCGGTGAGTTTTTTTAACTTTGGACTTTTTTTTGTTTATAGAGTGAAATCGATGTGATTTTCTTCACTTAGAACTTTAGTTATGGTGTTTTAAGTTAAATTGGTGTGTTTTTTTCAATTGGAACTTTTGCTATGGTTTTTACAGTAAAATTGGGGAGTTTTCTCATTTTGAACGTTTGTTATAGTTTTTAGAGTGAAAAAGGTATGTTTTTTTTTTAATTTTTAACTTTTGTTATGGTGTTTAGAGTGAAATCGGTGAGTTTTTTGACTTGGAACTTTTGTAATGGTCTTTATAGTGAAATTGGTGAATTATCCACTTTGAACTTTTGTTGTGGGTTTTATAGTGAAATTGGTTGAGTTTTTAAATTTGAAACTTTTATTTTAGATTTTATAGTAAAATTGTTGATTTTATTACTTGGAAATTTTGTTATGGCTTTTACAGTGAAACCGGTGAGTTTTTTAACTTTGGAGTTTTTTTTTTGTTTATAGAGTGAAATCGGTGAGTTTTTTCAGTTTGAACTTTTCTTATGGTGTTTTAAGTAAAATTGGTGAGTTTTTTCAATTGGAATTTTTGTCATGGTCTTTATAGTGAAATTGGGGAGTTTTCTCATTTTGAACTTTTGTTATAGTTTTTAGAGTGAAATTGGTATGTTTTTTAAATTTTTAACTTTTGTTATGGTGTGTTAGTAAAATTGGTGAGTTTTTTGACTTGGAAACTTTGTAATGGTCTTCATAGTGAAATTGGTGAGTTTTTTCACTTTGAACTTTTGCTTAGGGCTTTATAGTGAAATTGGTGAGCTTTTTAACTTTAAACTTTTGTAATGGTCCTTAGAGTGAAATTGATGTGTTTTTTCCCTAGGAACTTTTGTCATGGTTTTTATAGTTAAATTATGGAGTTTTTTAACTTTGAACTTTTGTTATGAATTTTTGAGTGAAATTGATGAGTTTTTTTTAACTTTGAACTCTTATAATGGTCTTTATTGTGAAATTGTCCAGTTTTAATGCTTGAAGCTTTTATTTTGGTTTTTATAGTGAAATTGTTAATTTTTTGACTTGGAAACTTCGTTATGGTTTTTATTGTGAAATCGGTGAGTTTTTTAACTTTGAACTATTTTTTTTGGTTCTTGAGTGAAATCGGTGAGTTTTTTCACTTTGAACTTTTGTTATGGTGTTTTAAGTAAAATTGGTTAATTTTTTTCAATTGGTACTTTTGTCTTGGTCTTTAAAGTGAAATTTGGGTGTTTTCTCACTTTGAACTTTTGTTATAGTTTTTAGATTGAAATTGGTATTTTTTTTTAATTTTTAACTTTTGTTATGGTGTTTATGGTGAAATTGATGAGTTTTTCCACTTTGAAATTTCCCTGTTGCCTTTATAGTGAAATTCATGCACTTTTTAACTGTAAACTTTTGTATTGGTCTTTAAAGTGAAATTGGTGATTTTTCCACTTTGAACTTTTATTGTGGTTTTAAAGTGAAATTGGGGAGTTTTTCAACTATGAAATTTTGTTATGAATTTTTGAGTGAAATTGATGAGTTTTTTTTTTTAATTTGAACTCTTGTAATGGTCTTTATTGTGAAATTTTTGAGTTTTTAAACTTGAAACTTTTATTTTGGTTTTTAAAGTGAATTTGTTGATTTTATGACTTTGAAATTTTTGTTATGGTTTATAGAGTGAAATCAGTGTGAGTTTTTTCACTTTGAACTTTAGTTATGGTGTTTTAAGTGAAATTGGTGTGTTTTTTTCAATTGGAACTTTTGTTATGGTCTTTACAGTGAAATTGGGGAGTTTTCCCATTTTGAACTTTTGTTATAGTTTTTAGAGTGAAAATGGTATGTTTTTTTTAATTTTGAACTTTTGTTATGGTGTTTAGAGTGAAATCGGTGAGTTTTTTGAATTTGAAATTTTGTAATGGTCTTTATAGTAAAATTGGTGAATTTTCCACTTTGAACTTTTGATGTGGGTTTTATAGTTAAATTGGGGAGTTTTTCAACTTTGAACTTTTGTTATGAATTTTTGAGTGAAATTGATGAGTTTTTTTAACTTTGAACTCTTGTAATGGTCTTTATTGTCAAATTGTTGAGTTTTTAAACTTGAAACTTTTATTTTAGTTTTTATAGTGAAATTGTTGATTTTATTACTTGGAAATTTTGTTATGGCTTTTATAGTGAAATCGGTGAGTTTTTTAACTTTGGAGTTTTTTTTTTGTTTATAGAGTGAAATCGGTGAGTTTTTTCGTTTGAACTTTTCTTATGGTGTTTTAAGTAAAATTGGTGAGTTTTTTCAATTGGAATTTTTGTCATGGTCTTTATAGTGAAATTGGGGAGTTTTCTCATTTTGAACTTTTGTTATAGTTTTTAGAGTGAAATTGGTACGTTTTTTAAATTTTTAACTTTTGTTATGGTGTGTTAGTGAAATTGGTGAGTTTTTTAACTATGAAACTTTGTAATGGTCTTCATAGTGAAATTGGTGAGTTTTTTCACTTTGAACTTTTGCTTAGGGCTTTATAGTGAAATTGGTGAGCTTTTTAACTTTAAACTTTTGTAATGGTCCATAGAGTGAAATTGATGTGATTTTTCCCTAGGAACTTTTGTCATGGTTTTTATAATGAAATTGTGGAGTTTTTCAACTTTGAACTATTGTTATGATATTTTGAGTGAAATTGATGAGTATTTTTTAACTTTGAACTCTTATAATGGTCTTTATTGTGAAATTGTCCAGTTTTAAAGCTTGAAAGTTTTATTTTGGTTTTTATTGTGAAATTGTTAATTTTTTGACTTGGAAACTTTGTTATGGTTTTTATAATGAAATCGGTGAATTTTTTTAACTTTGAACTTTTTTTTTTGGTTCAAGAGTTAAATCGGTGAGTTTTTTCTCTTTGAACTTTTGTTATGGTGTTTTAAGTAATATTGGTGAGTTTTATTTTCAATTGGTACTTTTGTCATGGTCTTTATAGTTAAATTGGACTCTTTTCTCACTTTGAACTTTTGTTACTGTTTTTACATTGAAATTGGTATGTTTTTTTTTTTAATTTTTAACTTTTGTTATGGTGTTTATGGTGAAATTGGTGAGTTTTTCCACTTTGAAATTTCCCTGTTGGCTTTATAGTGAAATTCGTGCACTTTTTAACTGTAAACTTTTGTATTGGTCTTTATAGTGAAATTGGTGATTTTTCCACTTTGAACTTTTATTGTGGTTTTTAAGTGAAAATGGGGAGTTTTTCAACTATGAAATTTTGTTATGAATTTTTGAGTGAAATTGATGAGTTTTTTTTTTAAAATTTGAACTCTTGTAATGGTCTTTATTGTGAAATTGTTGAGTTTTTAAACTTGAAACATTTATTATGGTTTTTATATTGAATTTGTTGATTTTATGACTTTGAAATTTTTGTTATGGTTTATAGAGTGAAATCGGTGTGAGCTTTTTCACTTTGAACTTTAGTTATGGTGTTTTAAGTGAAATTGGTGTGTTTTTTTCAATTGGAACTTTTGCTATGGTCTTTACTGTGAAATTGGGGAGTTTTCTCATTTTGAACTTTTGTTATAGTTTTTAGAGTGAAAATGGTATGTTTTTTAATTTTGAACTTTAGTTATGGTGTTTAGAGTGAAATCGGGGAGTTTTTTGACTTTGAAATTTTGTAATGGTCTTTATAGTGAAATTGGTGAATTTTCTACTGTGAACTTTTGTTGTGGGTTTTATAGTGAAATTGGGGAGTTTTTCAACTTTGAAATTTTGTTATGAATTTTTGAGTGAAATTGACGAGTTTTTTTAACTTTGAACTCTTGTAATGGTCTTTATTGTCAAATTGTTGAATTTTTAAACTTGAAACTTTTATTTTAGTTTTTATAGTGAAATTATTGATTTTTTTACTTGGAACTTTTGTTATGGCTTTTATAGTGAAATCGGTGAGTTTTTTAACTTTGGAGTTTTTTTTTGTTTATAGAGTGAAATCAGTGAGATTTTTCACTTAGAACTTTTCTTATGGTGTTTTAAGTAAAATTGGTGAATTTTTTCAATTGGAATTTTTGTCATGGTCTTTATAGTAAAATTGGGGAGTTTTCTCATTTTGAACTTTTATTATAGTTTTTAGAGTGAAATTGGTATGTTCTTTAAATTTTTAGCTTTTATTATGGTGTGTTGTGAAATTGGTGAGTTTTTTTGACTTGGAAACTTTCTAATGGTCTTCGTAGTGAAATTGGTGAGTTTTTTCACTTTGAACTTTTGCTTAGGCCTTTATAGTGAAATTGGTGAGCTTTTTAACTTTAAACTTTTGTAATGGTCCATAGAGTGAAATTGATGTGTTTTTTCCCTAGGAACTTTTGTCATGGTTTTTATAGTGAAACTGTGGAGTTTTTCAACTTTGAACTTTTGTTATGATCTTTTGAGTGAAATTGATGAGTTTTTTTTTAACTTTGAACTCTTATAATGGTCTTTATTTTGAAATTGTCTAGTTTTAAAGCTTGAAACTTTTATTTTGGTTTTTATTGTGAAATTGTTAATTTTTTGACTTGGAAACTTTGTTATGGTTTTTATAGTTAAATCGGTGAGTTTTTTAACTTTGAACTTTTTTTTTTGTTCTAGAGTTAAATCGGTGAGTTTTTTCTCTTTGAACTTTTGTTATGGTGTTTTAAGAAAAATTGGTGAGTTTTTTTTCAATTGGTACTTTTGTCATGGTCTTGATAGTTAAATTGGGCTCTTTTCTCACTTTGAACTTTTGTTACTGTTTTTACATTGAAATTGGTATGTTTTTTTTTTAATTTTTAACTTTTGTTATGGTGTTTATGGTGAAATTGGTGAGTTTTTCCACTTTGAAATTTCCCTGTTGGCTTTATAGTGAAATTCGTGCACTTTTTAACTGTAGACATTTGTATTTTTCTTCATAGTGAAATTGGTGACTTTTCCACTTTGAACTTTTATTGTGGTTTTAAAGTGAAATTGGGGAGTTTTTCAACTATGAAATTTTGTTATGAATTTTTTAGTGAAATTATTGAGTTTTTTTTTTTTAAATTTGAACTCTTGTAATGGTCTTTATTGTGAAATTGTTGAGTTTTTAAACTTGAAACATTCATTATGGTTTTTATAGTGAAATTGTTGATTTTATAACTTTGAAATTTTTGTTATGGTTTATAGGGTGAAATCGGTGTGAGTTTTTTCACTTTGAACTTTAGTTATGGTGTTTTAAGTGAAATTGGTGTGTTTTTTTCAATTGGAACTTTTGCTATGGTAATTACAGTGAAATTGGGGAGTTTTCTCATTTTGAACTTTTGTTATAGTTTTTAGAGTGAAAATGGTATGTTTTTTTAATTGTGAACTTTTGTTATGGTGTTTAGAGTGAAATCGGTGAGTTTTTTGACTTTGAAATTTTGTAATGGTCTTTATCGTGAAATTTGTGAATTTTCCACTTTGAACTTTTGTTGTGGGTTTTATAGTGAAATTGGGGAGTTTTTCAACTTTGAACTTTTGTTATGAATTTTTGAGTGAAATAGATGAGTTTTTTTTTATCTTTGAACTCTTGTAATGGTCTTTATTGTCAAATTGTTGAGTTTTTAAACATGAAACTTTTATTTTAATTTTTATAGTGAAATTGTTGATTTTATTACTTGGAAATTTTGTTATGGCTTTTATAGTGAAATCAGTGAAATTTTTAACTTTGGAGTTTTCTTTTTGTTTATAGAGTGAAATCGGTGAGTTTTTACACTTTGAACTTTTCTTATAGTGTTTTAAGTAAAATTGGTGAGTTTTTTCAATTGAAATTTTTGTCATGGTCTTTATAGTGAAATTGGGGAGTTTTCTCATTTTGAACTTTTGTTATAGTTTTTAGAGTGAAATTGGTATGTTTTTTAAATTTTTAACTTTTGTTATGGTGTGTTAGTGAAATTGGTGAGTTTTTTAACTATGAAACTTTGTAATGGTCTTCATAGTGAAATTGGTGAGTTTTTTCACTTTGAACTTTTGCTTAGGGCTTTATAGTGAAATTGGTGAGCTTTTTAACTTTAAACTTTTGTAATGGTCCATAGAGTGAAATTGATGTGTTTTTTCCCTAGGAACTTTTGTCATTGTTTTTATAATGAAATTGTGGAGTTTTTCAACTTTGAACTATTGTTATGATCTTTTGAGTGAAATTGATGAGTATTTTTTAACTTTGAACTCTTATATATTGTGAAATTGTCCAGTTTTAAAGCTTGAAAGTTTTATTTTGGTTTTTATTGTGAAATTGTTAATTTTTTGACTTGGAAACTTTGTTATGGTTTTTATAATGAAATCGGTGAATTTTTTTAACTTTGAACTTTTTTTTTTGGTTCAAGAGTTAAATCGGTGAGTTTTTTCTCTTTGAACTTTTGTTATGGTGTTTTAAGTAATATTGGTGAGTTTTATTTTCAATTGGTACTTTTGTCATGGTCTTTATAGTTAAATTGGACTCTTTTCTCACTTTGAACTTTTGTTACTGTTTTTACATTGAAATTGGTATGTTTTTTTTTTTAATTTTTAACTTTTGTTATGGTGTTTATGGTGAAATTGGTGAGTTTTTTCACTTTGAAATTTCCCTGTTGGCTTTATAGTGAAATTCGTGCACCTTTTAACTGTAAACTTTTGTATTGGTCTTTATAGTGAAATTGGTGATTTTTCCACTTTGAACTTTTATTGTGGTTTTTAAGTGAAAATGGGGAGTTTTTCAACTATGAAATTTTGTTATGAATTTTTGAGTGAAATTGATGAGTTTTTTTTTAAAATTTGAACTCTTGTAATGGTCTTTATTGTGAAATTGTTGAGTTTTTAAACTTGAAACATTTATTATGGTTTTTATAGTGAATTTGTTGATTTTATGACTTTGAAATTTTTGTTATGGTTTATAGAGTGAAATCGGTGTGAGCTTTTTAACTTTGAACTTTAGTTATGGTGTTTTAAGTGAAATTGGTGTGTTTTTTTCAATTGGAACTTTTGCTATGGTCTTTACAGTGAAATTGGGGAGTTTTCTCATTTTGAACTTTTGTTATAGTTTATAGAGTGAAAATGGTATGTTTTTTTTAATTTTGAACTTTTGTTATGGTGTGTTGTGAAATTGGTGAGTTTTTTTGACTTGGAAACTTTGTAATGGTCTTCATAGTGAAATTGGTGAGTTTTTTCACTTTGAACTTTTGCTTAGGGCTTTATAGTGAAATTGGTGAGCTTTTTAACTTTAAACTTTTGTAATGGTCCATAGAGTGAAATTGATGTGTTTTTTCCCTAGGAACTTTTGTCATGGTTTTTATAGTGAAATTGTGGAGTTTTTCAACTTTGAACTTTTGTTATGATCTTTTGAGTGAAATTGATGAGTATTTTTTAACTTTGAACTCTTATAATGGTCTTTATTGTGAAATTGTCCAGTTTTAAAGCTTGAAACTTTTATTTTGGTTTTTATTGTGAAATTGTTAATTTTTTGACTTGGAAACTTTGTTATGGTTTTTATAGTGATATCGGTGAGTTTTTTAACTTTGAAATTTTTTTTTTTGGTTCTAGAGTTAAATCAGTGAGTTTTTTCTCTTTAAACTTTTGTTATGGTGTTTTAAGTAAAATTGGTGAGTTTTTTTTCAATTGGTACTTTTGTCATGGTCTTTATAGTTAAATTGGGCTCTTTTCTTACTTTGAACTTTTGTTACTGTTTTTACATTGAAATTGGTATGTTTTTTTTTTTTAATTTTTAACTTTTGTTATGGTGTTTATGGTGAAATTGGTGAGTTTTTCCTCTTTGAAATTTCCTTGTTGGCTTTATAGTGAAATTCGTGCACTTTTTAACTGTAGACATTTGTATTTTACTTTATAGTGAAATTGGTGATTTTTCCACTTTGAACTTTTATTGTGGTTTTAAAGTGAAATTGGGGAGTTTTTCAACTATGAAATTTTGTTATGAATTTTTGAGTTAAATTGATGAGTTTTTTTTTAATTTGAACTCTTGTAATGGTCTTTTAATGTGAAATTGTTGAGTTTTTAAACTTGAAACATTAATTATGGTTTTTATAGTGAATTTGTTGATTTTATGTTTTTGAAATTTTTGTTATGGTTTATAGAGTGAAATCGGTGTGAGTTTTTTCACTTTGAACTTTAGTTATGGTGTTTTAAGTGAAATTGATCTGTTTTTTTCAATTGGAACTTTTGCTATGGTCTTTACAGTGAAATTGGGGAGTTTTCTCATTTTGAACTTTTGTTATGGTGTTTAGAGTAAAATCGGTGAGTTTTTTTACTTTGAAATTTTGTAATGGTCTTTATAGTGAAATTGGTGAATTTTCAACTTTGAACTTTTGTTGTAGGTGTTATAGTTAAATTGGGGAGTTTTTCAACTTTGAACTTTTGTTATGAATTTTTGAGTGAAATTGATGAGTTTTTTTAACTTTGAACTCTTGTAATGGTCTTTATTGTCAAATTGTTGAGTTTTTAAACTTGAAACTTTTATTTTAGTTTTTATAGTGAAATTGTTAATTTTATTACTTGGAAATTTTGTTATGGCTTTTATAGTGAAATTTGTGAGTTTTTTAACTTTGGAGTTTTTTTTTTGTTTATAGAGTGAAATCGGTGAGTTTTTTCACTTTGAACTTTTCTTATGGTGTTTTAAGTAAAATTGGTGAGTTTTTTCAATTCGAATTTTTGTCATGGTCTTTATAGTGAAATTGGGGATTTTCTCATTTTGAACTTTTGTTATAGTTTTTAGAGTGAAATTGGTATGTTTTTTAAATTTTTAACTTTTGTTATGGTGTGTTAGTGAAATTGGTGAGTTTTTTGACTTGGAAACTTTGTAATGGTCTTCATAGTGAATTTGGTGAATTTTATCACTTTGAACTTTTGCTTAGGGCTTTATAGTGAAATTGGTGAGCTTTTTAACTTTAAACTTTTGTAATGGTCCTAAGAGTGAAATTGATGTGTTTTTCCCTAGGAACTTTTGTCATGGTTTTTATAGCGAAATTGTGGAGTTTTTCAACTTTGAACTTTTGTTATGAATTTTTGAGTGAAATTGATGAGTTTTTTTTTAACTTTGAACTCTTATAATGGTCTTTATTATGAAATTGTCCAGTTTTAAAGCTTGAAACTTTTATTTTTGTTTTTAAAGTGAAATTGTAAATTTTTTGACTTGGAAACTTTGTTATGGTTTTTATAGTGAAATCGGTGAGTTTTTTAACTTTGAACTTTTTTTTTTTGGTTCTAGAGTGAAATCGGTGAGTTTTTTCACTTTGAACTTTTATTATGGTGTTTTAAGTAAAATTGGTGAGGTTTTTTCAATTGGTACTTTTGTCATGGTCTTTATAGTTAAATTAGGGTATTTTCTCACTTTGAACTTTTGTTATAGTTTTTAGATTGAAATTGGTATGTTTTTTTTTTAAATTTTTAACTTTTGTTATGGTGTTTATGGTGAAATTGGTGAGTTTTTCCACTTTGAAATTTCCCTGTTGGCTTTTTAGTGAAATTCGTGCACTTTTTAACTGTAAACTTTTGTATAGGTCTTTATAGTGAAATTGGTGATTTTTCCACTTTGAACTTTTATTGTGGTTTTAAAGTGAAATTGTGGAGTTTTTCAACTATGAAATTTTGTTATGAATTTTTGAGTGAAATTGATGAGTTTTTTTTTTTAATTTGAACTCTTGTAATGGTCTTTATTGTGAAATTGTTGAGTTTTTAAACTTGAAACTTTTATTTTGGTTTTTATAGTGAATTTGTTGATTTTATGTCTTTGAAATTTTTGTTATGGTTTATAGAGTGAAATCCGTGTGATTTTTTTCACTTTGAACTTTAGTTATGGTGTTTTAAGTGAAATTGGTGTGCTTTTTTCAATTGGAGCTTTTGATATGGTCTTTACAGTGAAATTGAGGAGTTTTCTCATTTTGAACTTTTGTTATAGTTTTTAGAGTGAAAATGTTTTTTTTTTTTTTAATTTTGAACTTTTGTTATGGTGTCTAGAGTGAAATCGGTGAGTTTTTTGACCTTGAAATTTTGTAATGGTCTTTATAGTGAAATTGGTGAATTTTCTACTTTGAACTTTTGTTGTGGGTTTTATAGTGAAATTGGGGAGTTTTTCAACTTTGAACTTTTGTTATGAATTTTTGAGTGAAATTGATGAGTTTTTTTAACATTGAACTTTTGTAATGGTCTTTATTGTCAAATTGTTGAGTTTTTAAACTTGGAACTTTTATTTTAGTTTTTATAGTGAAATTATTGATTTTATTACTTGGAAATTTTGTTATGGCTTTTATAGTTAAATCGGTGAGTTTTTTAACTTTGGAGTTTTTTTTGTTTATAGAGTGAAATCGGTGAGTTTTTTTCACTTTGAACTTTTCTTATGGTGTTTTAAGTAAAATTGGTGAGTTTTTAGATTGGAATTTTTGCCATGGTCTTTATAGTGAAATTGGGGAGTTTTCTCATTTTGAACTTTTGTTATAGTTTTAGTGTGAAATTGGTATGTTTTTTAAATTTTTAACTTTTGTTATGGTGTGTTAGTGAAATTGGTGAGTTTTTTGACTTCGAAACTTTGTAATGGTCTTCATTGTGAAATTGGTGAGTTTTTTCACTTTGAACTTTTGCTTAGGGCTTTATAGTGAAATTGGTGAGCTTTTTAACTTTAAACTTTTATAATGGTCCATAGAGTGAAATTGATGTGTTTTTTTCCCTGGGAACTTTTGTCATTGTTTTTATAGCGAAATTGTGGAGTTTTTCAACTTTGAACTTTTGTTATGAATTTTTGAGTGAAATTGATGAGTTTTATTTAACTTTGAACTCTTATAGGTCTTTATTATGAAATTGTCCAGTTTTAAAGCTTGAAACTTTTATTTTTGTTTGTATAGTGAAATTGTTAATTTTTTGACTTGGAAACTTTGTTATGGTTTTTATAGTGAAATCGGTGAGTTTTTTAACTTTGAACTTTTTTTTTTGGTTCTAGAGTGAAATCGGTGAGTTTTTTCACTTTAAACTTTTATTATGGTGTTTTAAGTAAAATTGGTGAGGTTTTTTCAATTGGTACTTTTTTCATGGTCTTTATAGTTAAATTAGGGTATTTTCTCACTTTGAACTTTTGTTATAGTTTTTAGATTGAAATTGGTATGTTTTTTTTTTTTAATTTTTAACTTTTGTTATGGTGTTTATGGTGAAATTGGTGAGTTTTTCCACTTTGAAATTTCCCTGTTGGCTTTTTAGTGAAATTCGTGCACTTTTTAACTGTAAACTTTTGTATTGGTCTTTATAGTGAAATTGGTGATTTTTCCACTTTGAACTTTTATTGTGGTTTTAAAGTGAAATTGTGGAGTTTTTCAACTATGAAATTTTGTTATGAATTTTTGAGTGAAATTGATGAGTTTTTTTTTTTTTTTTAATTTGAACTCTTGTAATGGTCTTTATTGTGAAATTGTTGAGTTTTTAAACTTGAAACTTTTATTTTGGTTTTTATAGTGAATTTGTTGATTTTATGTCTTTGAAATTTTTGTTATGGTTTATAGAGTGAAATCCGTGTGATTTTTTTCACTTTGAACTTTAGTTATGGTGTTTTAAGTGAAATTGGTGTGCTTTTTTCAATTGGAGCTTTTGATATGGTCTTTACAGTGAAATTGAGGAGTTTTCTCATTTTGAACTTTTGTTATAGTTTTTAGAGTGAAAATGGTTTTTTTTTTAATTTTGAACTTTTGTTATGGTGTTTAGAGTGAAATCAGTGAGTTTTTTGACCTTGAAATTTTGTAATGGTCTTTATAGTGAAATTGGTGAATTTTCCACTTTGAACTTTTGTTGTGGGTTTTATAGTGAAATTGGGGAGTTTTTCAACTTTGAACTTTTGTTATGAATTTTTGAGTGAAATTGATGAGTTTTTTTAACATTGAACTCTTGTAATGGTCTTTATTGTCAAATTGTTGAGTTTTTAAACTTGGAACTTTTATTTTAGTTTTTATAGTGAAATTGTTGATTTTATTACTTGGAAATTTTGTTATGGCTTTTATAATTAAATCGGTGAGTTTTTTAACTTTGGAGTTTTTTTTGTTTATAGAGTGAAATCGGTGAGTTTTTTTCACTTTGAACTTTTCTTTTGGTGTTTTAAGTAAAATTGGTGAGTTTTTAGATTGGAATTTTTGCCATGGTCTTTATAGTGAAATTGGGGAGTTTTCTCATTTTGAACTTTTGTTATAATTTTTAGAGTGAAATTGGTATGTTTTTTAAATTTTTAACTTTTGTTATGGTGTGTTAGTGAAATTGGTGAGTTTTTTGACTTGGAAACTTTGTAATGGTCTTCATTGTGAAATTGGTGAGTTTTTTCACTTTGAACTTTTGCTTAGGGCTTTATAGTGAAATTGGTGAGCTTTTTAACTTTAAACTTTTGTAATGGTCATAAGAGTGAAATTGATGTGTTTTTTCCCTGGGAACTTTTGTCATGGTTTTTATAGCGAAATTGTGGAGTTTTTCAACTTTGAACTTTTGTTATGAATTTTTGAGTGAAATTGATGAGTTTTTTTTTAACTTTGAACTCTTATAATGGTCTTTATTATGAAATTGTCCGGTTTTAAAGCTTGAAACTTTTATTTTTGTTTTTATAGTGAAATTGTTAATTTTTTGACTTGGAAACTTTGTTATGGTTTTTATAGTGAAATCGGTAAGTTTTTTAACTTTGAACTTTTTTTTTTGGTTCTAGAGTGAAATCGGTGAGTTTTTTCACTTTGAACTTTTATTATGGTGTTTTAAGTAAAATTGGTGAGGTTTTTTCAATTGGTACTTTTGTCATGGTCTTTATAGTTAAATTAGGGTATTTTCTCACTTTGAACTTTTGTTATAGTTTTTAGATTGAAATTGGTATGTTTTTTTTTTTAATTTTTAACTTTTGTTATGGTGTTTATGGTGAAATTTGTGAGTTTTTCCACTTTGAAATTTCCCTGCTGGCTTTTTAGTGAAATTCGTGCACTTTTTAACTGTAAACTTTTGTATTGGTCTTTATAGTGAAATTTGTGATTTTTCCACTTTGAACTTTTATTGTGGTTTTAAAGTGAAATTGGGGAGTTTTTCAACTATGAAATTTTGTTATGAATTTTTGAGTGAAATTGATGAGTTTTTTTTTTAATTTGAACTCTTGTAATGGTCTTTATTGTGAAATTGTTGAGTTTTTAAACTTGAAACTTTTATTTTGGTTTTTATAGTGAATTTGTTGATTTTATGTCTTTGAAATTTTTGTTATGGTTTATAGAGTGAAATCCGTGTGATTTTCTTCACTTTGAACTTTAGTTATGGTGTTTTAAGTGAAATTGGTGTGCTTTTTTCAATTGGAACTTTTGATATGGTCTTTACAGTGAAATTGAGGAGTTTTCTCATTTTGAACTTTTGTTATAGTTTTTAGAGTGAAAATGGTTTTTTTTTTAATTTTGAACTTTTGTTATGGTGTTTAGAGTGAAATCGGTGAGTTTTTTGACCTTGAAATTTTGTAATGGTCTTTATAGTGAAATTGGTGAATTTTCCACTTTGAACTTTTGTTGTGGGTTTTATAGTGAAATTGGGGAGTTTTTCAACTTTGAACTTTTGTTATGAATTTTTGAGTGAAATTGATGAGTTTTTTTAACATTGAACTCTTGTAATGGTCTTTATTGTCAAATTGTTGAGTTTTTAAACTTGGAACTTTTATTTTAGTTTTTATAGTGAAATTGTTGATTTTATTACTTGGAAATTTTGTTATGGCTTTTATAGTTAAATCGGTGAGTTTTTTAACTTTGGAGTTTTTTTTGTTTATAGAGTGAAATCGGTGAGTTTTTTTCACTTTGAACTTTTCTTATGGTTTTTTAAGTAAAATTGGTGAGTTTTTAGATTGGAATTTTTTGCCATGGTCTTTATAGTGAAATTGGGGAGTTTTCTCATTTTGAACTTTTGTTATAGTTTTTAGAGTGAAATTGGTATGTTTTTTAAATTTTTAACTTTTGTTATGGTGTGTTAGTGAAATTGGTGAGTTTTTTGACTTGGAAACTTTGTAATGGTCTTCATTGTGAAATTGGTGAGTTTTTTCACTTTGAACTTTTGCTTAGGGCTTTATAGTGAAATTGGTGAGCTTTTTAACTTTAAACTTTTGTAATGGTCCATAGAGTGAAATTGATGTGTTTTTTTCCCTAGGAACTTTTGTCATTGTTTTTATAGCGAAATTGTGGAGTTTTTCAACTTTGAACTTTTGTTATGAATTTTTGAGTGAAATTGATGAGTTTTTTTTTTTAACTTTGAACTCTTATAATGGTCTTTATTATGAAATTGTCCGGTTTTAAAGCTTGAAACTTTTATTTTTGTTTTTATAGTGAAATTGTTAATTTTTTGACTTGGAAACTTTGTTATGGTTTTTATAGTGAAATCGGTAAGTTTTTTAACTTTGAACTTTTTTTTTTGGTTCTAGAGTGAAATCGGTGAGTTTTTTCACTTTGAACTTTTATTATGGTGTTTTAATTAAAATTGGTGAGGTTTTTTCAATTGGTACTTTTGTCATGGTCTTTATAGTTAAATTAGGGTATTTTCTCACTTTGAACTTTTGTTATAGTTTTTAGATTGAAATTGGTATGTTTTTTTTTTAATTTTTAACTTTTGTTATGGTGTTTATGGTGAAATTTGTGAGTTTTTCCACTTTGAAATTTCCCTGTTGGCTTTTTAGTGAAATTCGTGCACTTTTTAACTGTAAACTTTTGTATTGGTCTTTATAGTGAAATTGGTGATTTTTCCACTTTGAACTTTTATTGTGGTTTTAAAGTGAAATTGTGGAGTTTTTCAACTATGAAATTTTGTTATGAATTTTTGAGTGAAATTGATGAGTTTTTTTTTTAATTTGAACTCTTGTAATGGTCTTTATTGTGAAATTGTTGAGTTTTTAAACTTGAAACTTTTATTTTGGTTTTTATAGTGAATTTGTTGATTTTATGTCTTTGAAATTTTTGTTATGGTTTATAGAGTGAAATCCGTGTGATTTTCTTCACTTTGAACTTTAGTTATGGTGTTTTAAGTGAAATTGGTGTGCTTTTTTCAATTGGAACTTTTGATATGGTCTTTACAGTGAAATTGAGGAGTTTTCTCATTTTGAACTTTTGTTATAGTTTTTAGAGTGAAAATGGTTTTTTTTTTAATTTTGAACTTTTGTTATGGTGTTTAGAGTGAAATCGGTGAGTTTTTTGACCTTGAAATTTTGTAATGGTCTTTATAGTGAAATTGGTGAATTTTCCACTTTGAACTTTTGTTGTGGGTTTTATAGTGAAATTGGGGAGTTTTTCAACTTTGAACTTTTGTTATGAATTTTTGAGTGAAATTGATGAGTTTTTTTAACATTGAACTCTTGTAATGGTCTTTATTGTCAAATTGTTGAGTTTTTAAACTTGGAACTTTTATTTTAGTTTTTATAGTGAAATTGTTGATTTTATTACTTGGAAATTTTGTTATGGCTTTTATAGTTAAATCGGTGAGTTTTTTAACTTTGGAGTTTTTTTTGTTTATAGAGTGAAATCGGTGAGTTTTTTTCACTTTGAACTTTTCTTATGGTTTTTTAAGTAAAATTGGTGAGTTTTTAGATTGGAATTTTTTGCCATGGTCTTTATAGTGAAATTGGGGAGTTTTCTCATTTTGAACTTTTGTTATAGTTTTTAGAGTGAAATTGGTATGTTTTTTAAATTTTTAACTTTTGTTATGGTGTGTTAGTGAAATTGGTGAGTTTTTTGACTTGGAAACTTTGTAATGGTCTTCATTGTGAAATTGGTGAGTTTTTTCACTTTGAACTTTTGCTTAGGGCTTTATAGTGAAATTGGTGAGCTTTTTAACTTTAAACTTTTGTAATGGTCCATAGAGTGAAATTGATGTGTTTTTTTCCCTAGGAACTTTTGTCATTGTTTTTATAGCGAAATTGTGGAGTTTTTCAACTTTGAACTTTTGTTATGAATTTTTGAGTGAAATTGATGAGTTTTTTTTTTTAACTTTGAACTCTTATAATGGTCTTTATTATGAAATTGTCCGGTTTTAAAGCTTGAAACTTTTATTTTTGTTTTTATAGTGAAATTGTTAATTTTTTGACTTGGAAACTTTGTTATGGTTTTTATAGTGAAATCGGTAAGTTTTTTAACTTTGAACTTTTTTTTTTGGTTCTAGAGTGAAATCGGTGAGTTTTTTCACTTTGAACTTTTATTATGGTGTTTTAATTAAAATTGGTGAGGTTTTTTCAATTGGTACTTTTGTCATGGTCTTTATAGTTAAATTAGGGTATTTTCTCACTTTGAACTTTTGTTATAGTTTTTAGATTGAAATTGGTATGTTTTTTTTTTAATTTTTAACTTTTGTTATGGTGTTTATGGTGAAATTTGTGAGTTTTTCCACTTTGAAATTTCCCTGTTGGCTTTTTAGTGAAATTCGTGCACTTTTTAACTGTAAACTTTTGTATTGGTCTTTATAGTGAAATTGGTGATTTTTCCACTTTGAACTTTTATTGTGGTTTTAAAGTGAAATTGTGGAGTTTTTCAACTATGAAATTTTGTTATGAATTTTTGAGTGAAATTGATGAGTTTTTTTTTTAATTTGAACTCTTGTAATGGTCTTTATTGTGAAATTGTTGAGTTTTTAAACTTGAAACTTTTATTTTGGTTTTTATAGTGAATTTGTTGATTTTATGTCTTTGAAATTTTTGTTATGGTTTATAGAGTGAAATCCGTGTGATTTTTTTCACTTTGAACTTTAGTTATGGTGTTTTAAGTGAAATTGGTGTGCTTTTTTCAATTGGAACTTTTGATATGGTCTTTACAGTGAAATTGAGGAGTTTTCTCATTTTGAACTTTTGTTATAGTTTTTAGAGTGAAAATGGTTTTTTTTTTAATTTTGAACTTTTGTTATGGTGTTTAGAGTGAAATCGTTGAGTTTTTTGACCTTGAAATTTTGTAATGGTCTTTATAGTGAAATTGGTGAATTTTCCACTTTGAACTTTTGTTGTGGGTTTTATAGTGAAATTGGGGAGTTTTTCAACTTTGAACTTTTGTTATGAATTTTTGAGTGAAATTGATGAGTTTTTTTAACATTGAACTCTTGTAATGGTCTTTATTGTCAAATTGTTGAGTTTTTAAACTTGGAACTTTTATTTTAGTTTTTATAGTGAAATTGTTGATTTTATTACTTGGAAATTTTGTTATGGCTTTTATAGTTAAATCGGTGAGTTTTTTAACTTTGGAGTTTTTTTTGTTTATAGAGTGAAATCGGTGAGTTTTTTTCACTTTGAACTTTTCTTATGGTTTTTTAAGTAAAATTGGTGAGTTTTTAGATTGGAATTTTTTGCCATGGTCTTTATAGTGAAATTGGGGAGTTTTCTCATTTTGAACTTTTGTTATAGTTTTTAGAGTGAAATTGGTATGTTTTTTAAATTTTTAACTTTTGTTATGGTGTGTTAGTGAAATTGGTGAGTTTTTTGACTTGGAAACTTTGTAATGGTCTTCATTGTGAAATTGGTGAGTTTTTTCACTTTGAACTTTTGCTTAGGGCTTTATAGTGAAATTGGTGAGCTTTTTAACTTTAAACTTTTGTAATGGTCCATAGAGTGAAATTGATGTGTTTTTTTCCCTAGGAACTTTTGTCATTGTTTTTATAGCGAAATTGTGGAGTTTTTCAACTTTGAACTTTTGTTATGAATTTTTGAGTGAAATTGATGAGTTTTTTTTTTAACTTTGAACTCTTATAATGGTCTTTATTATGAAATTGTCCGGTTTTAAAGCTTGAAACTTTTATTTTTGTTTTTATAGTGAAATTGTTAATTTTTTGACTTGGAAACTTTGTTATGGTTTTTATAGTGAAATCGGTAAGTTTTTTAACTTTGAACTTTTTTTTTTGGTTCTAGAGTGAAATCGGTGAGTTTTTTCACTTTGAACTTTTATTATGGTGTTTTAAGTAAAATTGGTGAGGTTTTTTCAATTGGTACTTTTGTCATGGTCTTTATAGTTAAATTAGGGTATTTTCTCACTTTGAACTTTTGTTATAGTTTTTAGATTGAAATTGGTATGTTTTTTTTTAATTTTTAACTTTTGTTATGGTGTTTATGGTGAAATTTGTGAGTTTTTCCACTTTGAAATTTCCCTGTTGGCTTTTTAGTGAAATTCGTGCACTTTTTAACTGTAAACTTTTGTATTGGTCTTTATAGTGAAATTGGTGATTTTTCCACTTTGAACTTTTATTGTGGTTTTAAAGTGAAATTGTGGAGTTTTTCAACTATGAAATTTTGTTATGAATTTTTGAGTGAAATTGATGAGTTTTTTTTTTAATTTGAACTCTTGTAATGGTCTTTATTGTGAAATTGTTGAGTTTTTAAACTTGAAACTTTTATTTTGGTTTTTATAGTGAATTTGTTGATTTTATGTCTTTGAAATTTTTGTTATGGTTTATAGAGTGAAATCCGTGTGATTTTTTTCACTTTGAACTTTAGTTATGGTGTTTTAAGTGAAATTGGTGTGCTTTTTTCAATTGGAACTTTTGATATGGTCTTTACAGTGAAATTGAGGAGTTTTCTCATTTTGAACTTTTGTTATAGTTTTTAGAGTGAAAATGGTTTTTTTTTTTAATTTTGAACTTTTGTTATGGTGTTTAGAGTGAAATCGGTGAGTTTTTTGACCTTGAAATTTTGTAATGGTCTTTATAGTGAAATTGGTGAATTTTCCACTTTGAACTTTTGTTGTGGGTTTTATAGTGAAATTGGGGAGTTTTTCAACTTTGAACTTTTGTTATGAATTTTTGAGTGAAATTGATGAGTTTTTTTAACATTGAACTCTTGTAATGGTCTTTATTGTCAAATTGTTGAGTTTTTAAACTTGGAACTTTTATTTTAGTTTTTATAGTGAAATTGTTGATTTTATTACTTGGAAATTTTGTTATGGCTTTTATAGTTAAATCGGTGAGTTTTTTAACTTTGGAGTTTTTTTTGTTTATAGAGTGAAATCGGTGAGTTTTTTTCACTTTGAACTTTTCTTATGGTTTTTTAAGTAAAATTGGTGAGTTTTTAGATTGGAATTTTTTGCCATGGTCTTTATAGTGAAATTGGGGAGTTTTCTCATTTTGAACTTTTGTTATAGTTTTTAGAGTGAAATTGGTATGTTTTTTAAATTTTTAACTTTTGTTATGGTGTGTTAGTGAAATTGGTGAGTTTTTTGACTTGGAAACTTTGTAATGGTCTTCATTGTGAAATTGGTGAGTTTTTTCACTTTGAACTTTTGCTTAGGGCTTTATAGTGAAATTGGTGAGCTTTTTAACTTTAAACTTTTGTAATGGTCCATAGAGTGAAATTGATGTGTTTTTTTCCCTAGGAACTTTTGTCATTGTTTTTATAGCGAAATTGTGGAGTTTTTCAACTTTGAACTTTTGTTATGAATTTTTGAGTGAAATTGATGAGTTTTTTTTTTAACTTTGAACTCTTATAATGGTCTTTATTATGAAATTGTCCGGTTTTAAAGCTTGAAACTTTTATTTTTGTTTTTATAGTGAAATTGTTAATTTTTTGACTTGGAAACTTTGTTATGGTTTTTATAGTGAAATCGGTAAGTTTTTTAACTTTGAACTTTTTTTTTTGGTTCTAGAGTGAAATCGGTGAGTTTTTTCACTTTGAACTTTTATTATGGTGTTTTAAGTAAAATTGGTGAGGTTTTTTCAATTGGTACTTTTGTCATGGTCTTTATAGTTAAATTAGGGTATTTTCTCACTTTGAACTTTTGTTATAGTTTTTAGATTGAAATTGGTATGTTTTTTTTTAATTTTTAACTTTTGTTATGGTGTTTATGGTGAAATTTGTGAGTTTTTCCACTTTGAAATTTCCCTGTTGGCTTTTTAGTGAAATTCGTGCACTTTTTAACTGTAAACTTTTGTATTGGTCTTTATAGTGAAATTGGTGATTTTTCCACTTTGAACTTTTATTGTGGTTTTAAAGTGAAATTGTGGAGTTTTTCAACTATGAAATTTTGTTATGAATTTTTGAGTGAAATTGATGAGTTTTTTTTTTAATTTGAACTCTTGTAATGGTCTTTATTGTGAAATTGTTGAGTTTTTAAACTTGAAACTTTTATTTTGGTTTTTATAGTGAATTTGTTGATTTTATGTCTTTGAAATTTTTGTTATGGTTTATAGAGTGAAATCCGTGTGATTTTTTTCACTTTGAACTTTAGTTATGGTGTTTTAAGTGAAATTGGTGTGCTTTTTTCAATTGGAACTTTTGATATGGTCTTTACAGTGAAATTGAGGAGTTTTCTCATTTTGAACTTTTGTTATAGTTTTTAGAGTGAAAATGGTTTTTTTTTTTAATTTTGAACTTTTGTTATGGTGTTTAGAGTGAAATCGGTGAGTTTTTTGACCTTGAAATTTTGTAATGGTCTTTATAGTGAAATTGGTGAATTTTCCACTTTGAACTTTTGTTGTGGGTTTTATAGTGAAATTGGGGAGTTTTTCAACTTTGAACTTTTGTTATGAATTTTTGAGTGAAATTGATGAGTTTTTTTAACATTGAACTCTTGTAATGGTCTTTATTGTCAAATTGTTGAGTTTTTAAACTTGGAACTTTTATTTTAGTTTTTATAGTGAAATTGTTGATTTTATTACTTGGAAATTTTGTTATGGCTTTTATAGTTAAATCGGTGAGTTTTTTAACTTTGGAGTTTTTTTTGTTTATAGAGTGAAATCGGTGAGTTTTTTTCACTTTGAACTTTTCTTATGGTTTTTTAAGTAAAATTGGTGAGTTTTTAGATTGGAATTTTTTGCCATGGTCTTTATAGTGAAATTGGGGAGTTTTATCATTTTGAACTTTTGTTATAGTTTTTAGAGTGAAATTGGTATGTTTTTTAAATTTTTAACTTTTGTTATGGTTGTTAGTGAAATTGGTGAGTTTTTTGACTTGGAAACTTTGTAATGGTCTTCATTGTGAAATTGGTGAGTTTTTTCACTTTGAACTTTTGCTTAGGGCTTTATAGTGAAATTGGTGAGCTTTTTAACTTTAAACTTTTGTAATGGTCCATAGAGTGAAATTGATGTGTTTTTTTCCCTAGGAACTTTTGTCATTGTTTTTATAGCGAAATTGTGGAGTTTTTCAACTTTGAACTTTTGTTATGAATTTTTGAGTGAAATTGATGAGTTTTTTTTTTTAACTTTGAACTCTTATAATGGTCTTTATTATGAAATTGTCCGGTTTTAAAGCTTGAAACTTTTATTTTTGTTTTTATAGTGAAATTGTTAATTTTTTGACTTGGAAACTTTGTTATGGTTTTTATAGTGAAATCGGTAAGTTTTTTAACTTTGAACTTTTTTTTTTGGTTCTAGAGTGAAATCGGTGAGTTTTTTCACTTTGAACTTTTATTATGGTGTTTTAAGTAAAATTGGTGAGGTTTTTTCAATTGGTACTTTTGTCATGGTCTTTATAGTTAAATTAGGGTATTTTCTCACTTTGAACTTTTGTTATAGTTTTTAGATTGAAATTGGTATGTTTTTTTTAATTTTTAACTTTTGTTATGGTGTTTATGGTGAAATTTGTGAGTTTTTCCACTTTGAAATTTCCCTGTTGGCTTTTTAGTGAAATTCGTGCACTTTTTAACTGTAAACTTTTGTATTGGTCTTTATAGTGAAATTGGTGATTTTTCCACTTTGAACTTTTATTGTGGTTTTAAAGTGAAATTGTGGAGTTTTTCAACTATGAAATTTTGTTATGAATTTTTGAGTGAAATTGATGAGTTTTTTTTTTAATTTGAACTCTTGTAATGGTCTTTATTGTGAAATTGTTGAGTTTTTAAACTTGAAACTTTTATTTTGGTTTTTATAGTGAATTTGTTGATTTTATGTCTTTGAAATTTTTGTTATGGTTTATAGAGTGAAATCCGTGTGATTTTTTTCACTTTGAACTTTAGTTATGGTGTTTTAAGTGAAATTGGTGTGCTTTTTTCAATTGGAACTTTTGATATGGTCTTTACAGTGAAATTGAGGAGTTTTCTCATTTTGAACTTTTGTTATAGTTTTTAGAGTGAAAATGGTTTTTTTTTTTAATTTTGAACTTTTGTTATGGTGTTTAGAGTGAAATCGGTGAGTTTTTTGACCTTGAAATTTTGTAATGGTCTTTATAGTGAAATTGGTGAATTTTCCACTTTGAACTTTTGTTGTGGGTTTTATAGTGAAATTGGGGAGTTTTTCAACTTTGAACTTTTGTTATGAATTTTTGAGTGAAATTGATGAGTTTTTTTAACATTGAACTCTTGTAATGGTCTTTATTGTCAAATTGTTGAGTTTTTAAACTTGGAACTTTTATTTTAGTTTTTATAGTGAAATTGTTGATTTTATTACTTGGAAATTTTGTTATGGCTTTTATAGTTAAATCGGTGAGTTTTTTAACTTTGGAGTTTTTTTTGTTTATAGAGTGAAATCGGTGAGTTTTTTTCACTTTGAACTTTTCTTATGGTTTTTTAAGTAAAATTGGTGAGTTTTTAGATTGGAATTTTTTGCCATGGTCTTTATAGTGAAATTGGGGAGTTTTCTCATTTTGAACTTTTGTTATAGTTTTTAGAGTGAAATTGGTATGTTTTTTAAATTTTTAACTTTTGTTATGGTGTGTTAGTGAAATTGGTGAGTTTTTTGACTTGGAAACTTTGTAATGGTCTTCATTGTGAAATTGGTGAGTTTTTTCACTTTGAACTTTTGCTTAGGGCTTTATAGTGAAATTGGTGAGCTTTTTAACTTTAAACTTTTGTAATGGTCCATAGAGTGAAATTGATGTGTTTTTTTCCCTAGGAACTTTTGTCATTGTTTTTATAGCGAAATTGTGGAGTTTTTCAACTTTGTACTTTTGTTATGAATTTTTGAGTGAAATTGATGAGTTTTTTTTTTTAACTTTGAACTCTTATAATGGTCTTTATTATGAAATTGTCCGGTTTTAAAGCTTGAAACTTTTATTTTTGTTTTTATAGTGAAATTGTTAATTTTTTGACTTGGAAACTTTGTTATGGTTTTTATAGTGAAATCGGTAAGTTTTTTAACTTTGAACTTTTTTTTTTGGTTCTAGAGTGAAATCGGTGAGTTTTTTCACTTTGAACTTTTATTATGGTGTTTTAAGTAAAATTGGTGAGGTTTTTTCAATTGGTACTTTTGTCATGGTCTTTATAGTTAAATTAGGGTATTTTCTCACTTTGAACTTTTGTTATAGTTTTTAGATTGAAATTGGTATGTTTTTTTTTAATTTTTAACTTTTGTTATGGTGTTTATGGTGAAATTTGTGAGTTTTTCCACTTTGAAATTTCCCTGTTGGCTTTTTAGTGAAATTCATGCACTTTTTAACTGTAAACTTTTGTATTGGTCTTTATAGTGAAATTGGTGATTTTTCCACTTTGAACTTTTATTGTGGTTTTAAAGTGAAATTGTGGAGTTTTTCAACTATGAAATTTTGTTATGAATTTTTGAGTGAAATTGATGAGTTTTTTTTTTAATTTGAACTCTTGTAATGGTCTTTATTGTGAAATTGTTGAGTTTTTAAACTTGAAACTTTTATTTTGGTTTTTATAGTGAATTTGTTGATTTTATGTCTTTGAAATTTTTGTTATGGTTTATAGAGTGAAATCCGTGTGATTTTCTTCACTTTGAACTTTAGTTATGGTGTTTTAAGTGAAATTGGTGTGCTTTTTTCAATTGGAACTTTTGATATGGTCTTTACAGTGAAATTGAGGAGTTTTCTCATTTTGAACTTTTGTTATAGTTTTTAGAGTGAAAATGTTTTTTTTTTTTAATTTTGAACTTTTGTTATGGTGTTTAGAGTGAAATCGGTGAGTTTTTTTACCTTGAAATTTTGTAATGGTCTTTATAGTGAAATTGGTGAATTTTCCACTTTGAACTTTTGTTGTGGGTTTTATAGTGAAATTGAGGAGTTTTTCAACTTTGAACTTTTGTTATGAATTTTTGAGTGAAATTCATGAGTTTTTTTAACATTGAACTCTTGTAATGGTCTTTATTGTCAAATTGTTGAGTTTTTAAACTTGGAACTTTTATTTTAGTTTTTATAGTGAAATTGTTGATTTTATTACTTGGAAATTTTGTTATGGCTTTTATAATTAAATCGGTGAGTTTTTTAACTTTGGAGTTTTTTTTGTTTATAGAGTGAAATCGGTGAGTTTTTTTCACTTTGAACTTTTCTTTTGGTGTTTTAAGTAAAATTGGTGAGTTTTTAGATTGGAATTTTTGCCATGGTCTTTATAGTGAAATTGGGGAGTTTTCTCATTTTGAACTTTTGTTATAATTTTTAGAGTGAAATTGGTATGTTTTTTAAATTTTTAACTTTTGTTATGGTGTGTTAGTGAAATTGGTGAGTTTTTTGACTTGGAAACTTTGTAATGGTCTTCATTGTGAAATTGGTGAGTTTTTTCACTTTGAACTTTTGCTTAGGGCTTTATAGTGAAATTGGTGAGCTTTTTAACTTTAAACTTTTGTAATGGTCATAAGAGTGAAATTGATGTGTTTTTTCCCTGGGAACTTTTGTCATGGTTTTTATAGCGAAATTGTGGAGTTTTTCAACTTTGAACTTTTGTTATGAATTTTTGAGTGAAATTGATGAGTTTTTTTTTTAACTTTGAACTCTTATAATGGTCTTTATTATGAAATTGTCCGGTTTTAAAGCTTGAAACTTTTATTTTTGTTTTTATAGTGAAATTGTTAATTTTTTGACTTGGAAACTTTGTTATGGTTTTTATAGTGAAATCGGTAAGTTTTTTAACTTTGAACTTTTTTTTTTGGTTCTAGAGTGAAATCGGTGAGTTTTTTCACTTTGAACTTTTATTATGGTGTTTTAAGTAAAATTGGTGAGGTTTTTTCAATTGGTACTTTTGTCATGGTCTTTATAGTTAAATTAGGGTATTTTCTCACTTTGAACTTTTGTTATAGTTTTTAGATTGAAATTGGTATGTTTTTTTTTTTAATTTTTAACTTTTGTTATGGTGTTTATGGTGAAATTTGTGAGTTTTTCCACTTTGAAATTTCCCTGTTGGCTTTTTAGTGAAATTCGTGCACTTTTTAACTGTAAACTTTTGTATTGGTCTTTATAGTGAAATTGGTGATTTTTCCACTTTGAACTTTTATTGTGGTTTTAAAGTGAAATTGGGGAGTTTTTCAACTATGAAATTTTGTTATGAATTTTTGAGTGAAATTGATGAGTTTTTTTTTTTAATTTGAACTCTTGTAATGGTCTTTATGTGAAATTGTTGAGTTTTTAAACTTGAAACTTTTATTTTGGTTTTTATAGTGAATTTGTTGATTTTATGTCTTTGAAATTTTTGTTATGGTTTATAGAGTGAAATCCGTGTGATTTTTTTCACTTTGAACTTTAGTTATGGTGTTTTAAGTGAAATTGGTGTGCTTTTTTCAATTGGAACTTTTGATATGGTCTTTACAGTGAAATTGAGGAGTTTTCTCATTTTGAACTTTTGTTATAGTTTTTAGAGTGAAAATGTTTTTTTTTTTAATTTTGAACTTTTGTTATGGTGTTTAGAGTGAAATCGGTGAGTTTTTTTACCTTGAAATTTTGTAATGGTCTTTATAGTGAAATTGGTGAATTTTCCACTTTGAACTTTTGTTGTGGGTTTTATAGTGAAATTGGGGAGTTTTTCAACTTTGAACTTTTGTTATGAATTTTTGAGTGAAATTCATGAGTTTTTTTAACATTGAACTCTTGTAATGGTCTTTATTGTCAAATTGTTGAGTTTTTAAACTTGGAACTTTTATTTTAGTTTTTATAGTGAAATTGTTGATTTTATTACTTGGAAATTTTGTTATGGCTTTTATAATTAAATCGGTGAGTTTTTTAACTTTGGAGTTTTTTTTGTTTATAGAGTGAAATCGGTGAGTTTTTTTCACTTTGAACTTTTCTTTTGGTGTTTTAAGTAAAATTGGTGAGTTTTTAGATTGGAATTTTTGCCATGGTCTTTATAGTGAAATTGGGGAGTTTTCTCATTTTGAACTTTTGTTATAATTTTTAGAGTGAAATTGGTATGCTTTTTTAAATTTTTAACTTTTGTTATGGTGTGTTAATGAAATTGGTGAGTTTTTTGACTTGGAAACTTTGTAATGGTCTTCATTGTGAAATTGGTGAGTTTTTTCACTTTGAACTTTTGCTTAGGGCTTTATAGTGAAATTGGTGAGCTTTTTAACTTTAAACTTTTGTAATGGTCATAAGAGTGAAATTGATGTGTTTTTTCCCTGGGAACTTTTGTCATGGTTTTTATAGCGAAATTGTGGAGTTTTTCAACTTTGAACTTTTGTTATGAATTTTTGAGTGAAATTGATGAGTTTTTTTTTTAACTTTGAACTCTTATAATGGTCTTTATTATGAAATTGTCCGGTTTTAAAGCTTGAAACTTTTATTTTTGTTTTTATAGTGAAATTGTTAATTTTTTGACTTGGAAACTTTGTTATGGTTTTTATAGTGAAATCGGTAAGTTTTTTAACTTTGAACTTTTTTTTTTGGTTCTAGAGTGAAATCGGTGAGTTTTTTCACTTTGAACTTTTATTATGGTGTTTTAAGTAAAATTGGTGAGGTTTTTTCAATTGGTACTTTTGTCATGGTCTATATAGTTAAATTAGGGTATTTTCTCACTTTGAACTTTTGTTATAGTTTTTAGATTGAAATTGGTATGTTTTTTTTTTAATTTTTAACTTTTGTTATGGTGTTTATGGTGAAATTTGTGAGTTTTTCCACTTTGAAATTTCCCTGTTGGCTTGTGCACTTTTTAACTGTAAACTTTTGTATTGGTCTTTATAGTGAAATTGGTGATTTTTCCACTTTGAACTTTTATTGTGGTTTTAAAGTGAAATTGTGGAGTTTTTCAACTATGAAATTTTGTTATGAATTTTTGAGTGAAATTGATGAGTTTTTTTTTTAATTTGAACTCTTGTAATGGTCTTTATTGTGAAATTGTTGAGTTTTTAAACTTGAAACTTTTATTTTGGTTTTTATAGTGAATTTGTTGATTTTATCTCTTTGAAATTTTTGTTATGGTTTATAGAGTGAAATCCGTGTGATTTTTTTCACTTTGAACTTTAGTTATGGTGTTTTAAGTGAAATTGGTGTGCTTTTTTCAATTGGAACTTTTGATATGGTCTTTACAGTGAAATTGAGGAGTTTTCTCATTTTGAACTTTTGTTATAGTTTTTAGAGTGAAAATGGTTTTTTTTTTTAATTTTGAACTTTTGTTATGGTGTTTAGAGTGAAATCGGTGAGTTTTTTGACCTTGAAATTTTGTAATGGTCTTTATAGTGAAATTGGTGAATTTTCCACTCTGAACTTTTGTTGTGGGTTTTATAGTGAAATTGGGGAGTTTTTCAACTTTGAACTTTTGTTATGAATTTTTGAGTGAAATTGATGAGTTTTTTTAACATTGAACTCTTGTAATGGTCTTTATTGTCAAATTGTTGAGTTTTTAAACTTGGAACTTTTATTTTAGTTTTTATAGTGAAATTGTTGATTTTATTACTTGGAAATTTTGTTATGGCTTTTATAGTTAAATCGGTGAGTTTTTTAACTTTGGAGTTTTTTTTGTTTATAGAGTGAAATCGGTGAGTTTTTTTCACTTTGAACTTTTCTTATGGTTTTTTAAGTAAAATTGGTGAGTTTTTAGATTGGAATTTTTTGCCATGGTCTTTATAGTGAAATTGGGGAGTTTTCTCATTTTGAACTTTTGTTATAGTTTTTAGAGTGAAATTGGTATGTTTTTTAAATTTTTAACTTTTGTTATGGTGTGTTAGTGAAATTGGTGAGTTTTTTGACTTGGAAACTTTGTAATGGTCTTCATTGTGAAATTGGTGAGTTTTTTCACTTTGAACTTTTGCTTAGGGCTTTATAGTGAAATTGGTGAGCTTTTTAACTTTAAACTTTTGTAATGGTCCATAGAGTGAAATTGATGTGTTTTTTTCCCTAGGAACTTTTGTCATTGTTTTTATAGCGAAATTGTGGAGTTTTTCAACTTTGAACTTTTGTTATGAATTTTTGAGTGAAATTGATGAGTTTTTTTTTTTAACTTTGAACTCTTATAATGGTCTTTATTATGAAATTGTCCGGTTTTAAAGCTTGAAACTTTTATTTTTGTTTTTATAGTGAAATTGTTAATTTTTTGACTTGGAAACTTTGTTATGGTTTTTATAGTGAAATCGGTAAGTTTTTTAACTTTGAACTTTTTTTTTTGGTTCTAGAGTGAAATCGGTGAGTTTTTTCACTTTGAACT
>CAWUDS030001567.1:0-50949 GCA_963859935.3 Lathyrus sativus
TTAATTGTGAAATTGTTGAGTTTTTAAACTTGAAACTTTTATTTTAGTTTTTATAGTGAAATTGTTGATTTTATTACTTGGAAATTTTGTTATGGCTTTTATAGTGAAATCGATGAGTTTTTTACCTTTTGAGTTTTTTTTTTGTTTATAGAGTGAAATCGCTGAGTTTTTTTACTTTGAACTTTTCTTATGGTGTTTTAAGTAAAATTGGTGAATTTTTTTCAATTGGAATTTTTGTCATGGTCTTTATAGTGAAATTGGGGAGTTTTCTCATTTTGAACTTTTTTTTATAGTTTTTAGAGTGAAATTGTTATGATTTTTAAACTTTGAACTTTTGTTATGGTGTGTTAGTGAAATTGGTGAGTTTTTTGACATGGAAACTTTGTAATGGTCTTCATAGTGAAATTGGTGAGTTTTTTCACTTTGAACTTTTGCTTAGGGCTTTATAGTGAAATTGGTGAGCTTTTTAACTTTAAACTTTTGTAATGGTCCATAGAGTGAAATTGATGTGTTTTTTCCCTTGGAACTTTTGTAATGGTTTTTATAGTGAAATTGTGGAGTTTTTCAACTTTGAACTTTTGTTGTGAATTTTTGAGTGAAATTGATGAGCTTTTTTAACTTTGAACTCTTATAATGGTCTTTATTGTGAAATTGTCCAGTTTTAAAGCTTGAAACTTTTATTTTGGTTTTTATAGTGAAATTGTTAATTTTTTGACTTGGAAACTTAGTTATGGTTTTTATATTGAAATCAGAGAGTTTTTTATCTTTGAACTTTTTTTTTTGGTTCTAGAGTGAAATCGGTGAGTTTTTTCACTTTGAACTTCTGTTATGGTGTTTTAAGTAAAATTGGTGAGTTTTTTTCAATTGGTACTTTTGTCATGGTCTTTATAGTGAAATTGGGTTTTTTTCTCACTTTGAACTTTTGTTATAGTTTTTAGATTGAAATTGGTATGTTTTTTTTTAACTTTTAACTTTTGTTATGGTGTTTATGGTGAAATTGGTGAGTTTTTCCACTTTGAAATTTCGTTGTTGGATTTATAGTGAAATTCGTGCACTTTTTAACTTTAAACTTTTGTATTGGTCTTTATAGTGAAATTGGTGATTTTTCCACTTTGAACTTTTATTGTGGTTTTAAAGTGAAATTGGGGAGTTTGTCAACTTTGAACTTTTGTTATGAATTTTTGAGTGAAATTGATGAGTTTTTTTTTTATAAAATTTGAACTCTTGTAATGGTCTTAATTGTGAAATTGTTGAGTTTTTAAACTTGAAACTTTTATTTTAGTTTTTATAGTGAAATTGTTGATTTTATTACTTGGAAATTTTGTTATGGCTTTTATAGTGAAATCGGTGGGTTTTTTAACTTTGGAGTTTTTTTTTGTTTATAGAGTGAAATCGGTGAGTTTTTTTACTTCGAACTTTTCTTATGGTGTTTTAAGTAAAATTGGTGAATTTTTTTCAATTGGAATTTTTGTCATGGTCTTTATAGTGAAATTGGGGAGTTTTCTCATTTTGAACTTTTTTTATAGTTTTTAGAGTGAAATTGGTATGATTTTTAAACTTTGAACTTTTGTTATGGTGTGTTAGTGAAATTGGTGAGTTTTTTGACTTGGAAACTTTGTAATGGTCTTCATAGTGAAATTGGTGAGTTTTTTTCACTTTGAACTTTTGCTTAGGGCTTTATAGTGAAATTGGTGAGCTTTTTAACTTTAAACTTTTGTAATGGTCCATAGAGTGAAATTGATGTGTTTTTTCCCTTGGAACTTTTGTAATGGTTTTTATAGTGAAATTGTGGAGTTTTTCAACTTTGAACTTTTGTTGTGATTTTTTGAGTGAAATTGATGAGCTTTTTTAACTTTGAACTCTTATAATAGTCTTTATTGTGAAATTGTCCAGTTTTAAAGCCTGAAACTTTTATTTTGGTTTTTATAGTGAAATTGTTAATTTTTTGACTTGGAAACTTTGTTATGGTTTTTATATTGAAATCAGAGAGTTTTTTATCTTTGAACTTTTTTTTTGGTTCTAGTGTGAAATCGGTGAGTTTTTTCACTTTGAACTTCTGTTATGGTGTTTTAAGTAAAATTGGTGAGTTTTTTTCAATTGGTACTTTTGTCATGGTCTTTATAGTGAAATTGGGGTTTTTTCTCACTTTGAACTTTTGTTATAGTTTTTAGATTGAAATCGGTATGTTTTTTTTTTTAACTTTTAACTTTTGTTATGGTGTTTATTGTGAAATTGGTGAGTTTTTACACTTTGAAATTTCGTTGTTGGATTTATAGTGAAATTCGTGCACTTTTTAACTTTAAACTTTTGTATTGGTCTTTATAGTGAAATTGGTGATTTTTCCACTTTGAACTTTTATTGTGGTTTTAAAGTGAAATTGGGGAGTTTGTCAACTTTGAACTTTTGTTATGAATTTTTGAGTGAAATTGATGAGTTTTTTTTATAAAATTTGAACTCTTGTAATGGTCATAATTGTGAAATTGTTGAGTTTTTAAACTTGAAACTTTTATTTTAGTTTTTATAGGTAAATTGTTGATTTTATTACTTGGAAATTTTGTTATGGCTTTTATAGTGAAATCGGTGAGTTTTTTAACTTTGGAGTTTTTTTTTTGTTTATAGAGTGAAATCGGTGAGTTTTTTTACTTTGAACTTTTCTTATGGTGTTTTAAGTAAAATTGGTGAGTTTTTTTCAATTGGAATTTTCGTCATGGTCTTTATAGTGAAATTGGGGAGTTTTCTCATTTTGAACTTTTGTTATAGTTTTTAGAGTGAAATTGGTATGTTTTTTTAATTTTGGACTTTTGTTATGGTGTGTTAGTGAAATTGGTGAGTTTTTTGACTTGGAAACTTTGTAATGGTCTTCATAGTGAAATTGGTGAGTTTTTTCACTTTGAACTTTTGCTTAGGGCTTTATAGTGAAATTGGTGAGCTTTTTAACTTTAAACTTTTGTAATGGTCCATAGAGTGAAATTGATGTGTTTTTTCCCTTGGAACTTTTGTAATGGTTTTTATAGTGAAATTGTGGAGTTTTTCAACTTTGAACTTTTGTTATGAATTTTTGAGTGAAATTGATGAGCTTTTTTAACTTTGAACTCTTATAATGGTCTTTATTGTGAAATTGTCCAGTTTTAAAGCTTGAAACTTTTATTTTGGTTTTTATAGTGAAATTGTTAATTTTTTGACTTGGAAACTTTGTTATGGTTTTTATATTGAAATCAGAGAGTTGTTTATCTTTGAACTTTTTTTTTTGGTTCTAGAGTGAAATCGGTGAGTTTTTTCACTTTGAACTTCTGTTATGGTGTTTTAAGTAAAATTGGTGAGTTTTTTTCAATTGGTACTTTTGTCATGGTCTTTATAGTGAAATTGGGGTTTTTTCTCACTTTGAACTTTTGTTATAGTTTTTAGATTGAAATTGGTATGTTTTTTTTTTTTTAACTTTTAACTTTTGTTATGGTGTTTATGGTGAAATTGGTGAGTTTTTCCACTTTGAAATTTCGTTGTTGGATTTATAGTGAAATTCGTGCACTTTTTAACTTTAAACTTTTGTATTGGTCTTTATAGTGAAATTGGTGATTTTTCCACATTGAACTTTTATTGTGGTTTTAAAGTGAAATTGGGGAGTTTGTCAACTTTGAACTTTTGTTATGAATTTTTGAGTGAAATTGATGAGTTTTTTTTTTATAAAATTTGAACTCTTGTAATGGTCTTAATTGTGAAATTGTTGAGGTTTTAAACATGAAACTTTTATTTTAGTTTTTATAGATAAATTGTTGATTTTATTACTTGGAAATTTTGTAATGGCTTTTATAGTGAAATCGGTGAGTTTTTTAACTTTGGAGTTTTTTTTTGTTTATAGAGTGAAATCGGTGAGTTTTTTTACTTTGAACTTTTCTTATGGTGTTTTAAGTAAAATTGGTGAGTTTTTTTCAATTGGAATTTTTGTCATGGTCTTTAAAGTGAAATTGGGGAATTTTCTCATTTTGAACTTTTGTTATAGTTTTTAGAGTGAAATTGGTATGATTTTTAAACTTTGAACTTTTGTTATGGTGTGTTAGTGGAATTGGTGAGTTTTTTGACATGGAAACTTTGTAATGGTCTTCATAGTGAAATTGGTGAGTTTTTTCACTTTGAACTTTTGCTTAGGGCTTTATAGTGAAATTGGTGAGCTTTTTAACTTTAAACTTTTGTAATGGTCCATAGAGTGAAATTGATGTGTTTTTTCCCTTGGAACTTTTGTAATGGTTTTTATAGTGAAATTGTGGAGTTTTTCAACTTTGAACTTTTGTTATGAATTTTTGAGTGAAATTGATGAGCTTTTTTAACTTTGAACTCTTATAATGGTCTTTATTGTGAAATTGTCCAGTTTTAAAGCTTGTAACTTTTATTTTGGTTTTTATAGTGAAATTGTTAATTTTTTGACTTGGAAACTTTGTTATGGTTTTTATATTGAAATCAGAGAGTTGTTTATCTTTGAACTTTTTTTTTTGGTTCTAGAGTGAAATCGGTGAGTTTTTTCACTTTGAACTTCTGTTATGGTGTTTTAAGTAAAATTGGTGAGTTTTTTTCAATTGGTACTTTTGTCATGGTCTTTATAGTGAAATTGGGGTTTTTTCTCACTTTGAACTTTTGTTATAGTTTTTAGATTGAAATTGGTATGTTTTTTTTTAACTTTTAACTTTTGTTATGGTGTTTATGGTGAAATTGGTGAGTTTTTCCACTTTGAAATTTCGTTGTTGGATTTATAGTGAAATTCGTGCACTTTTTAACTTTAAACTTTTGTATTGGTCTTTATAGTGAAATTGGTGATTTTTCCACATTGAACTTTTATTGTGGTTTTAAAGTGAAATTGGGGAGTTTGTCAACTTTGAACTTTTGTTATGAATTTTTGAGTGAAATTGATGAGTTTTTTTTTATAAAATTTGAACTCTTGTAATGGTCTTAATTGTGAAATTGTTGAGTTTTTAAACTTAAAACTTTTATTTTAGTTTTTATAGATAAATTGTTGATTTTATTACTTGGAAATTTTGTAATGGCTTTTATAGTGAAATCGGTGAGTTTTTTTAACTTTGGAGTTTTTTTTTGCTTATAGAGTGAAATCGGTGAGTTTTTTTACTTTGAACTTTTCTTATGGTGTTTTAAGTAAAATTGGTGAGTTTCTTTCAATTGGAATTTTCGTCATGGTCTTTATAGTGAAATTGGGGAGTTTTCTCATTTTGAACTTTTTTTATAGTTTTTAGAGTGAAATTGGTATGATTTTTAAACTTTGAACTTTTGTTATGGTGTGTTAGTGAAATTGGTGAGTTTTTTGACTTGGAAACTTTGTAATGGTCTTCATAGTGAAATTGGTGAGTTTTTTCACTTTGAACTTTTGCTTAGGGCTTTATAGTGAAATTGGTGAGCTTTTTAACTTTAAACTTTTGTAATGGTCCATAGAGTGAAATTGATGTGTTTTTTACCTTGGAACTTTTGTAATGGTTTTTATAGTGAAATTGTGGAGTTTTTCAACTTTGAACTTTTGTTATGAATTTTTGAGTGAAATTGATGAGCTTTTTTAACTTTGAACTCTTATAATGGTCTTTATTGTAAAATTGTTCAGTTTTAAAGCATGAAACTTTTATTTTGGTTTTTATAGTGAAATTGTTAATTTTTTGACTTGGAAACTTTGTTATGGTTTTTATATTGAAATCAGAGAGTTTTTTTATCTTTGAACTTTTTTTTTTGGTTCTAGAGTGAAATCGGTGAGTTTTTTTCACTTTGAACTTCTGTTATGGTGTTTTAAGTAAAATTGGTGAGTTTTTTTCAATTGGTACTTTTGTCATGGTCTTTATAGTGAAATTGGGGTTTTTTCTCACTTTGAACTTTTGTTATAGTTTTTAGATTGAAATTGGTATGTTTTTTTTAACTTTTAACTTTTTGTTATGGTGTTTATGGTGAAATTGGTGAGTTTTTCCACTTTGAACTTTCGTTGTTGGATTTATAGTGAAATTCGTGTACTTTTTAACTTTAAACTTTTGTATTGGTCTTTATAGTGAAATTGGTGATTTTTCCACTTTGAACTTTTATTGTGGTTTTAAAGTGAAATTGGGGAGTTTGTCAACTTTTAACTTTTGTTATGAATTTTTGTGTGAAATTGATGAGTTTTTTTTTTTATAAAATTTGAACTCTTGTAATGGTCTTAATTGTGAAATTGTTGAGTTTTTAAACTTGAAACTTTTATTTTAGTTTTTATAGTGAATTTGTTGATTTTATTACTTGGAAATTTTGTTATGGCCTTTATAGTGAAATCGGTGAATTTTTTAACTTTGGACTTTTTTTTTTGTTTATAGAGTGAAATCGCTGAGTTTTTTCACTTTGAACTTCTGTTATGGTGTTTTAAGTAAAATTGGTGAGTTTTTTTCAATTGGTACTTTTGTCATGGTCTTTATAGTGAAATTGGGGTTTTTTCTCACTTTGAACTTTTGTTATAGTTTTTAGATTGAAATTGGTATGTTTTTTTTTTAACTTTTAACTTTTGTTATGGTGTTTATGGTGAAATTGGTGAGTTTTTCCACTTTGAAATTTCGTTGTTGGATTTATAGTGAAATTCGTGCACTTTTTAACTTTAAACTTTTGTATTGGTCTTTATAGTGAAATTGGTGATTTTTCCACTTTGAACTTTTATTGTGGTTTTAAAGTGAAATTGGGGAGTTTGTCAACTTTGAACTTTTGTTATGAATTTTTGAGTGAAATTGATGAGTTTTTTTTATAAAATTTGAACTATTGTAATGGTCTTAATTGTGAAATTGTTGAGTTTTTAAACTTGAAACTTTTATTTTAGTTTTTATAGTGAAATTGTTGATTTTATTACTTGGAAATTTTGTTATGGCTTTTATAGTGAAATCGATGAGTTTTTTACCTTTTGAGTTTTTTTTTTTGTTTATAGAGTGAAATCGCTGAGTTTTTTTACTTTGAACTTTTCTTATGGTGTTTTAAGTAAAATTGGTGAATTTTTTTCAATTGGAATTTTTGTCATGGTCTTTATAGTGAAATTGGGGAGTTTTCTCATTTTGAACTTTTTTTTATAGTTTTTAGAGTGAAATTGTTATGATTTTTAAACTTTGAACTTTTGTTATGGTGTGTTAGTGAAATTGGTGAGTTTTTTGACTTGGAAACTTTGTAATGGTCTTCATAGTGAAATTGGTGAGTTTTTTCACTATGAACTTTTGCTTAGGGCTTTATAGTGAAAATGGTGAGCTTTTTAACTTTAAACTTTTGTAGTAGTCCATAGAGTGAAATTGATGTGTTTTTTCCCTTGGAACTTTTGTAATGGTTTTTATAGTGAAATTGTGGAGTTTTTCAACTTTGAACTTTTGTTGTGAATTTTTGAGTGAAATTGATGAGCTTTTTTAACTTTGAACTCTTATAATGGTCTTTATTGTGAAATTGTCCAGTTTTAAAGCTTGAAACTTTTATTTTGGTTTTTATAGTGAAATTGTTAATTTTTTGACTTGGAAACTTAGTTATGGTTTTTATATTGAAATCAGAGAGTTTTTTATCTTTGAACTTTTTTTTTTGGTTCTAGAGTGAAATCGGTGAGTTTTTTCACTTTGAACTTCTGTTATGGTGTTTTAAGTAAAATTGGTGAGTTTTTTTCAATTGGTACTTTTGTCATGGTCTTTATAGTGAAATTGGGTTTTTTTCTCACTTTGAACTTTTTTTATAGTTTTTAGATTGAAATTGGTATGTTTTTTTTTAACTTTTAACTTTTGTTATGGTGTTTATGGTGAAATTGGTGAGTTTTTCCACTTTGAAATTTCGTTGTTGGATTTATAGTGAAATTCGTGCACTTTTTAACTTTAAACTTTTGTATTGGTCTTTATAGTGAAATTGGTGATTTTTCCACTTTGAACTTTTATTGTGGTTTTAAAGTGAAATTGGGGAGTTTGTCAACTTTGAACTTTTGTTATGAATTTTTGAGTGAAATTGATGAGTTTTTTTTATAAAATTTGAACTATTGTAATGGTCTTAATTGTGAAATTGTTGAGTTTTTAAACATGAAACTTTTATTTTAGTTTTTATAGTGAAATTGTTGATTTTATTACTTGAAAATTTTGTTATGGCTTTTATAGTGAAATCGGTGAGTTTTTTAACTTTGGAGTTTTTTTTTGTTTATAGAGTGAAATCGGTGAGTTTTTTTACTTCGAACTTTTCTTATGGTGTTTTAAGTAAAATTGGTGAATTTTTTTCAATTGGAATTTTTGTCATGGTCTTTATAGTGAAATTGGGGAGTTTTCTCATTTTGAACTTTTTTTTATAGTTTTTAGATTGAAATTGGTATGATTTTTAAACTTTGAACTTTTGTTATGGTGTGTTAGTGAAATTGGTGAGTTTTTTGACTTGGAAACTTTGTAATGGTCTTCATAGTGAAATTGGTGAGTTTTCACTTTGAACTTTTGCTTAGGGCTTTATAGTGAAATTGGTGAGCTTTTTAACTTTAAACTTTTGTAATGGTCCATAGAGTGAAATTGATGTGTTTTTTCCCTTGGAACTTTTGTAATGGTTTTTATAGTGAAATTGTGGAGTTTTTCAACTTTGAACTTTTGTTATGAATTTTTGAGTGAAATTGATGAGCATTTTTAACTTTGAACTCTTATAATGGTCTTTATTGTGAAATTGTCCAGTTTTAAAGCTTGAAACTTTTATTTTGGTTTTTATAGTGAAATTGTTAATTTTTTGACTTGGAAACTTAGTTATGGTTTTTATATTGAAATCAGAGAGTGTTTTATCTTTGAACTTTTTTTTTTGGTTCTAGAGTGAAATCGGTGTGTTTTTTCACTTTGAACTTCTGTTATGGTGTTTTAAGTAAAATTGGTGAGTTTTTTTCAATTGGTACTTTTGTCATGGTCTTTATAGTGAAATTGGGGTTTTTTCTCACTTTAAACTTTTGTTATAGTTTTTAGATTGAAATTGGTATGTTTTTTTTTAACTTTTAACTTTTGTTATGGTGTTTATGGTGAAATTGGTGAGTTTTTCCACTTTGAAATTTCGTTGTTGGATTTATAGTGAAATTCGTGCACTTTTTAACTTTAAACTTTTGTATTGGTCTTTATAGTGAAATTGGTGATTTTTCCACTTTGAACTTTTATTGTGGTTTTAAAGTGAAATTGGGGAGGGAGTTTGTAAACTTTGAACTTTTGTTATGAATTTTTGAGTGAAATTGATGAGTTTTTTTTTTATAAAATTTGAACACTTGTAATGGTCTTTATTGTGAAATTGTTGAGTTTTTAAACTTGAAACTTTTATTTTAGTTTTTATAGTGAATTTGTTGATTTTATTACTTGGAAATTTTGTTATGGCTTTTATAGTGAAATCGGTGAGTTTTTTAACTTTGGAGTTTTTTTTTGTTTATAGAGTGAAATCGGTGAGTTTTTTTACTTTGAACTTTTCTTATGGTGTTTTAAGTAAAATTGGTGAGTTTTTTTCAATTGGAATTTTTGTCATGGTCTTTAAAGTGAAATTGGGGAGTTTTCTCATTTTGAACTTTTGTTATAGTTTTTAGAGTGAAATTGGTATGATTTTTAAACTTTGAACTTTTGTTATGGTGTGTTAGTGGAATTGGTGAGTTTTTTGACTTGGAAACTTTGTAATGGTCTTCATAGTGAAATTGGTGAGTTTTTTCACTTTGAACTTTTGCTTAGGGCTTTATAGTGAAATTGGTGAGCTTTTTAACTTTAAACTTTTGTAATGGTCCATAGAGTGAAATTGATGTGTTTTTTCCCTTGGAACTTTTGTAATGGTTTTTATAGTGAAATTGTGGAGTTTTTCAACTTTGAACTTTTGTTATGAATTTTTGAGTGAAATTGATGAGCTTTTTTAACTTTGAACTCTTATAATGGTCTTTATTGTGAAATTGTCCAGTTTTAAAGCTTGAAACTTTTATTTTGGTTTTTATAGTGAAATTGTTAATTTTTTGACTTGGAAACTTTGTTATGGTTTTTATATTGAAATCAGAGAGTTGTTTTTCTTTGAACTTTTTTTTTTGGTTCTAGAGTGAAATCGGTGAGTTTTTTCACTTTGAACTTCTGTTATGGTGTTTTAAGTAAAATGGTGAGTTTTTTTCAATTGGTACTTTTGTCATGGTCTTTATAGTGAAATTGGGGTTTTTTCTCACTTTGAACTTTTGTTATAGTTTTTAGATTGAAATTGGTATGTTTTTTTTTTAACTTTTAACTTTTGTTATGGTGTTTATGGTGAAATTGGTGAGTTTTTCCACTTTGAAATTTCGTTGTTGGATTTATAGTGAAATTCGTGCACTTTTTAACTTTAAACTTTTGTATTGGTCTTTATAGTGAAATTGGTGATTTTTCCACATTGAACTTTTATTGTGGTTTTAAAGTGAAATTGGGGAGTTTGTCAACTTTGAACTTTTGTTATGAATTTTTTAGTGAAATTGATGAGTTTTTTTTTATAAAATTTGAACTCTTGTAATGGTCTTAATTGTGAAATTGTTGAGTTTTTAAACTTGAAACTTTTATTTTAGTTTTTATAGATAAATTGTTGATTTTATTACTTGGAAATTTTGTAATGGCTTTTATAGTGAAATCGGTGAGTTTTTTAACTTTGGAGTTTTTTTTTTGTTTATAGAGTGAAATCGGTGAGTTTTTTTACTTTGAACTTTTCTTATGGTGTTTTAAGTAAAATTGGTGAGTTTCTTTCAATTGGAATTTTCGTCATGGTCTTTATAGTGAAATTGGGGAGTTTTCTCATTTTGAACTTTTTTTATAGTTTTTAGAGTGAAATTGGTATGATTTTTAAACTTTGAACTTTTGTTATGGTGTGTTAGTGGAATTGGTGAGTTTTTTGACTTGGAAACTTTGTAATGGTCTTCATAGTGAAATTGGTGAGTTTTTTCACTTTGAACTTTTGCTTAGGGCTTTATAGTGAAATTGGTGAGCTTTTTAACTTTAAACTTTTGTAATGGTCCATAGAGTGAAATTGATGTGTTTTTTCCCTTGGAACTTTTGTAATGGTTTTTATAGTGAAATTGTGGAGTTTTTCAACTTTGAACTTTTGTTATGAATTTTTGAGTGAAATTGATGAGCTTTTTTAAATTTGAACTCTTATAATGGTCTTTATTGTGAAATTGTCCAGTTTTAAAGCTTGAAACTTTTATTTTGGTTTTTATAGTGAAATTGTTAATTTTTTTGCATTGGAAAATTTGTTATGGTTTTTATATTGAAATCGGAGAGTTTTTTATCTTTGAACTTTTTTTTTTTTGGTTCTAGAGTGAAATCGGTGAGTTTTTTCACTTTGAACTTCTGTTATGGTGTTTTAAGTAAAATTGGTGAGTTTTTTTCAATTAGTACTTTTGTCATGGTCTTTATAGTGAAATTGGGTTTTTTTCTCACTTTGAACTTTTGTTATAGTTTTTAGATTGAAATTGGTATGTTTTTTTTAACTTTTAACTTATGTTACGGTGTTTATGGTGAAATTGGTGAGTTTTTCCACTTTGAAATTTCGTTGTTGGATTTATAGTGAAATTCGTGCACTTTTTAACTTTAAACTTTTGTATTGGTCTTTATAGTGAAATTGGTGATTTTTCCACATTGAACTTTTATTGTGGTTTTAAAGTGAAATTGGGGAGTTTGTCAACTTTGAACTTTTGTTATGAATTTTTTAGTGAAATTGATGAGTTTTTTTTTATAAAATTTGAACTCTTGTAATGGTCTTAATTGTGAAATTGTTGAGTTTTTAAACTTGAAACTTTTATTTTAGTTTTTATAGATAAATTGTTGATTTTATTACTTGGAAATTTTGTAATGGCTTTTATAGTGAAATCGGTGAGTTTTTTTACTTTGAACTTTTCTTATGGTGTTTTAAGTAAAATTGGTGAGTTTCTTTCAATTGGAATTTTCGTCATGGTCTTTATAGTGAAATTGGGGAGTTTTCTCATTTTGAACTTTTTTTTATAGTTTTTAGAGTGAAATTGGTATGATTTTTAAACTTTGAACTTTTGTTATGGTGTGTTAGTGAAATTGGTGAGTTTTTTGACTTGGAAACTTTGTAATGGTCTTCATAGTGAAATTGGTGAGTTTTTTCACTTTGAACTTTTGCTTAGGGCTTTATAGTGAAATTGGTGAGCTTTTTAACTTTAAACTTTTGTAATGGTCCATAGAGTGAAATTGATGTGTTTTTTCCCTTGGAACTTTTGTAATGGTTTTTATAGTGAAATTGTGGAGTTTTTCAACTTTGAACTTTTGTTATGAATTTTTGAGTGAAATTGATGAGCTTTTTTAACTTTGAACTCTTATAATGGTCTTTATTGTAAAATTGTCCAGTTTTAAAGCATGAAACTTTTATTTTGGTTTTTATAGTGAAATTGTTAATTTTTTGACTTGGAAACTTTGTTATGGTTTTTATATTGAAATCAGAGAGTTTTTTATCTTTGAACTTTTTTTTTTTGGTTCTAGAGTGAAATCGGTGAGTTTTTTCACTTTGAACTTCTGTTATGGTGTTTTAAGTAAAATTGGTGAGTTTTTTTCAATTGGTACTTTTGTCATGGTCTTTATAGTGAAATTGGGGTTTTTTCTCACTTTGAACTTTTGTTATAGTTTTTAGATTGAAATTGGTATGTTTTTTTTAACTTTTAACTTTTTGTTATGGTGTTTATGGTGAAATTGGTGAGTTTTTCCACTTTGAACTTTCGTTGTTGGATTTATAGTGAAATTCGTGTAATTTTTAACTTTAAACTTTTGTATTGGTCTTTATAGTGAATTTGGTGATTTTTCCACTTTGAACTTTTATTGTGGTTTTAAAGTGAAATTGGGGAGTTTGTCAACTTTTAACTTTTGTTATGAATTTTTGTGTGAAATTGATGAGTTTTTTTTTTTTATAAAATTTGAACTCTTGTAATGGTCTTTATTGTGAAATTGTTGAGTTTTTAAACTTGAAACTTTTATTTTAGTTTTTATAGTGAATTTGTTGATTTTATTACTTGGAAATTTTGTTATGGCTTTTATAGTGAAATCGGTGAGTTTTTTAACTTTGGAGTTTTTTTTTGTTTATAGAGTGAAATCAGTGAGTTTTTTTACTTTGAACTTTTCTTATGGTGTTTTAAGTAAAATTGGTGAGTTTTTTTCAATTGGAATTTTTGTCATGGTCTTTATAGTGAAATTGGGGAGTTTTCTCATTTTAAACTTTTGTTATAGTTTTTAGAGTGAAATTGGTATGATTTTTAAACTTTGAACTTTTGTTATGGTGTGTTAGTGGAATTGGTGAGTTTTTTGACTTGGAAACTTTGTAATGGTCTTCATAGTGAAATTGGTGAGTTTTTTCACTTTGAACTTTTGCTTAGGGCTTTATAGTGAAATTGGTGAGCTTTTTAACTTTAAACTTTTGTAATGGTCCATAGAGTGAAATTGATGTGTTTTTTCCCTTGGAACTTTTGTAATGGTTTTTATAGTGAAATTGTGGAGTTTTTCAACTTTGAACTTTTGTTATGAATTTTTGAGTGAAATTGATGAGCTTTTTTAACTTTGAACTCTTATAATGGTCTTTATTGTGAAATTGTCCAGTTTTAAAGCTTGAAACTTTTATTTTGGTTTTTATAGTGAAATTGTTAATTTTTTTGCATTGGAAAATTTGTTATGGTTTTTATATTGAAATCGGAGAGTTTTTTATCTTTGAACTTTTTTTTTTGGTTCTAGAGTGAAATCGGTGAGTTTTTTCACTTTGAACTTCTGTTATGGTGTTTTAAGTAAAATTGGTGAGTTTTTTTCAATTGGTACTTTTGTCATGGCCTTTATAGTGAAATTGGGGTTTTTTCTCACTTTGAACTTTTGTTATAGTTTTTAGATTGAAATTGGTATGTTTTTTTTTTTTAACTTTTAACTTTTGTTATGGTGTTCATGGTGAAATTGGTGAGTTTTTCCACTTTGAACTTTCGTTGTTGGATTTATAGTGAAATTCGTGCACTTTTTAACTTTAAACTTTTGTATTGGTCTTTATAGTGAAATTGGTGATTTTTCCACTTTGAACTTTTATTGTGGTTTTAAAGTGAAATTGGGGAGTTTGTCAAATTTGAATTTTTGTTATGAATTTTTGAGTGAAATTGATGAGTTTTTTTTTATAAAATTTGAACTCTTGTAATGGTCTTTATTGTGAAATTGTTGAGTTTTTAAACTTGAAACTTTTATTTTAGTTTTTATAGTGAATTTGTTGATTTTATTACTTGGAAATTTTGTTATGGCTTTTATAGTGAAATCGGTGAGTTTTTTAACTTTGGAGTTTTTTTTTGTTTATAGAGTGAAATCGGTGAGTTTTTTTACTTTGAGCTTTTCTTATGGTGTTTTAAGTAAAATTGGTGAATTTTTTTCAATTGGAATTTTTGTCATGGTCTTTATAGTGAAATTGGGGAGTTTTCTCATTTTTAACTTTTTTTATAGTTTTTAGAGTGAAATTGGTATGATTTTTAAACTTTGAACTTTTGTTATGGTGTGTTAGTGAAATTGGTGAGTTTTTTGACTTGGAAACTTTGTAATGGTCTTCATAGTGAAATTGGTGAGTTTTTTCACTTTGAACTTTTGCTTAGGGCTTTATAGTGAAATTTGTGAGCTTTTTAACTTTAAACTTTTGTAATGGTCCATAGAGTGAAATTGATGTGTTTTTTCCCTTGGAACTTTTGTAATGGTTTTTATAGTGAAATTGTGGAGTTTTTCAACTTTGAACTTTTGTTATGAATTTTTGAGTGAAATTGATGAGCTTTTTTAACTTTGAACTCTTATAATGGTCTTTATTGTGAAATTGTCCAGTTTTAAAGCTTGAAACTTTTATTTTGGTTTTTATAGTGAAATTGTTAATTTTTTGACTTGGAAACTTTGTTAGGGTTTTTATATTGAAATCGGAGAGTTTTTTATCTTTGAAGTTTTTTTTTGGTTCTAGAGTGAAATCGGTGAGTTTTTTCACTTTCAACTTCTGTTATGGTGTTTTAAGTAAAATTGGTGAGTTTTTTTCAATTGGTACTTTTGTCATGGTCTTTATAGTGAAATTGGGATTTTTACTCACTTTGAACTTTTGTTATAGTTTTTAGATTGAAATTGGTATGTTTTTTTTTACTTTTAACTTTTGTTATGGTGTTCATGGTGAAATTGGTGAGTTTTTCCAGTTTGAACTTTCGTTGTTGGATTTATAGTGAAATTCGTGCACTTTTTAACTTTAAACTTTTGTATTGGTCTTTATAGTGAAATTGGTGATTTTTCCACTTTGAACTTTTATTGTGGTTTTAAAGTGAAATTGGGGAGTTTGTCAAATTTGAACTTTTGTTATGAATTTTTGAGTGAAATTGATGAGTTTTTTTTTTATAAAATTTGAACTCTTGTAATGGTCTTTATTGTGAAATTGTTGAGTTTTTAAACTTGAAACTTTTATTTTAGTTTTTATAGTGAATTTGTTGATTTTATTACTTGGAAATTTTGTTGTGGCTTTTATAGTGAAATCGGTGAGTTTTTTAACTTTGGAGTTTTTTTTTGTTTATAGAGTGAAATCGGTGAGTTTTTTTACTTTGAACTTTTCTTATGGTGTTTTAAGTAAAATTGGTGAGTTTTTTTCAATTGGAATTTTTGTCATGGTCTTTATAGTGAAATTGGGGAGTTTTCTCATTTTGAACTTTTGTTATAGTTTTTAGAGTGAAATTGGTATGATTTTTAAACTTTGAACTTTTGTTATGGTGTGTTAGTGAAATTGGTGAGTTTTTTGACTTGGAAACTTTGTAATGGTCTTCATAGTGAAATTGGTGAGTTTTTTCACTTTGAACTTTTGCTTAGGGCTTTATAGTGAAATTGGTGAGCTTTTTAACTTTAAACTTTTGTAATGGTCCATAGAGTGAAATTGATGTGTTTTTTCCCTAGGAAATTTTGTCATTGTTTTTATAGTGAAATTGTGGAGTTTTTCAACTTTGAACTTTTGTTATGAATTTTTGAGTGAAATTGATGAGCTTTTTTAACTTTGAACTTTTATAATGGTCTTTATTGTGAAATTGTCCAGTTTTAAAGCTTGAAACTTTTATTTTGGTTTTTATAGTGAAATTGTTAATTTTTTGACATGGAAACTTTGTTATGGTTTTTATATTGAAATCGGAGAGTTTTTTATCTTTGAACTTTTTTTTTTGGTTCTAGAGTGAAATCGGTGAGTTTTTTCACTTTGAACTTCTGTTATGGTGTTTTAAGTAAAATTGGTGAGTTTTTTTCAATTGGTACTTTTGTCATGGCCTTTATAGTGAAATTGGGGTTTTTTCTCACTTTGAACTTTTGTTATAGTTTTTAGATTGAAATTGGTATGTTTTTTTTTTTAACTTTTAACTTTTGTTATGGTGTTCATGGTGAAATTGGTGAGTTTTTCCACTTTGAACTTTCGTTGTTGGATTTATAGTGAAATTCGTGCACTTTTTAACTTTAAACTTTTGTATTGGTCTTTATAGTGAAATTGGTGATTTTTCCACTTTGAACTTTTATTGTGGTTTTAAAGTGAAATTGGGGAGTTTGTCAACTTTGAACTTTTGTTATGAACTTTTGAGTGAAATTGATGAGTTTTTTTTATAAAATTTGAACTCTTGTAATGGTCTTAATTGTGAAATGGTTGAGTTTTTAAACTTTAAACTTTTATTTTAGTTTTTATAGTGAAATTGTTAATTTTATTACTTGGAAATTTTGTTATGCCTTTTATAGTGAAATCGGTGAGTTTTTTAACTTTGGAGTTTTTTTTTGTTTATAGAGTGAAATCGGTGAGTTTTTTTACTTTGAACTTTTCTTATGGTGTTTTAAGTAAAATTGGTGAATTTTTTTCAATTGGAATTTTTGTCATGGTCTTTATAGTGAAATTGGGGAGTTTTCTCATTTTGAACTTTTTTTTATAGTTTTTAGAGTGAAATTGGTATGATTTTTAAACTTTGAACTTTTGTTATGGTGTTCTAGTGAAATTGGTGAGTTTTTTGACTTGGAAACTTTGTAATGGTCTTCATAGTGAAATTGGTGAGTTTTTTCACTTTGAACTTTTGCTTAGGGCTTTATAGCGAAATTGGTGAGCTTTTTAACTTTAAACTTTTGTAATGGTCCATAGAGTGAAATTGATGTGTTTTTCCCCTTGGAACTTTTGTAATGTTTTTTATAGTGAAATTGTGGAGTTTTTCAACTTTGAAGTTTGGTATGAATTTTTGAGTGAAATTGATGAGCTTTTTTAACTTTGAACTCTTATAATGGTCTTTATTGTGAAATTGTCCAGTTTTAAAGCTTGAAACTTTTATTTTGGTTTTTATAGTGAAATTGTTAATTTTTTGACTTGGAAACTTTGTTATGGTTTTTATATTGAAATCAGAGAGTTTTTTATCTTTGAACTTTTTTTTTGGTTCTAGAGTGAAATCGGTGAGTTTTTTCACTTTCAACTTCTGTTATGGTGTTTTAAGTAAAATTGGTGAGTTTTTTTCAATTGGTACTTTTGTCATGGTCTTTATAGTGAAATTGGGATTTTTTTCTCACTTTGAACTTTTGTTATAGTTTTTAGATTGAAATTGGTATGTTTTTTTTTTACTTTTAACTTTTGTTATGGTGTTCATGGTGAAATTGGTGAGTTTTTCCACTTTGAACTTTCGTTGTTGGATTTATAGTGAAATTCGTGCACTTTTTAACTTTAAACTTCTGTATTGGTCTTTATAGTGAAATTGGTGATTTTTCCACTTTGAACTTTTATTGTGGTTTTAAAGTGAAATTGGGGAGTTTGTCAAATTTGAACTTTTGTTATGAATTTTTAAGTGAAATTGATGAGTTTTTTTTATAAAGTTTGAACTCTTGTAATGGTCTTTATTGTGAAATTGTTGAGTTTTTAAACTTGAAACTTTTATTTTAGTTTTTATAGTGAATTTGTTGATTTTATTACTTGGAAATTTTGTTATGGCTTTTATAGTGAAATCGGTGAGTTTTTTAACTTTGGAGTTTTTTTTTGTTTATAGAGTGAAATCGGTGAGTTTTTTAACTTTGAACTTTTCTTATGGTGTTTTAAGTAAAATTGGTGAGTTTTTTTCAATTGGAATTTTTGTCATGGCCTTTATAGTGAAATTGGGGAGTTTTCTCATTTTGAACTTTTTTTATAGTTTTTAGAGTGAAATTGGTATAATTTTTAAACTTTGATCTTTTGTTATGGTGTGTTAGTGGAATTGGTGAGTTTTTTGACTTGGAAACTTTGTAATGGTCTTCATAGTGAAATTGGTGAGTTTTTTCACTTTGAACTTTTGATTAGGGCTTTATAGTGAAATTGGTGAGCTTTTTAACTTTAAACTTTTGTAATGGTCCATAGAGTGAAATTGATGTGTTTTTTCCCTTGGAACTTTTGTAATGTTTTTTATAGTGAAATTGTGGAGTTTTTCAACTTTGAACTTTTGTTATGAATTTTTGAGTGAAATTGATGAGCTTTTTTAACTTTGAACTCTTATAATGGTCTTTATTGTGAAATTGTCCAGTTTTAAAGCTTGAAACTTTTATTTTGGTTTTTATAGTGAAATTGTTAATTTTTTTGCATTGGAAAATTTGTTATGGTTTTTATATTGAAATCGGAGAGTTTTTTATCTTTGAACTTTTTTTTTTGGTTCTAGAGTGAAATCGGTGAGTTTTTTCACTTTGAACTTCTGTTATGGTGTTTTAAGTAAAATTGGTGAGTTTTTTTTCAATTGGTACTTTTGTCATGGTCTTTATAGTGAAATTGGGGTTTTTTCTCACTTTGAACTTTTGTTATAGTTTTTAGATTGAAATTGGTATGTTTTTTTTTTAACTTTTAACTTTTGTTACAGTGTTTATGGTGAAATTGGTGAGTTTTTCCACTTTGAAATTTCGTTGTTGGATTTATAGTGAAATTCGTGCACTTTTTAACTTTAAACTTTTGTATTGGTCTTTATAGTGAAATTGGTGATTTTTCCACTTTGAACTTTTATTGTGGTTTTAAAGTGAAATTGGGGAGTTTGTCAACTTTGAACTTTTGTTATGAATTTTTGAGTGAAATTGATGAGTTTTTTTTTATAAAATTTGAACTCTTGTAATGGTCTTAATTGTGAAATTGTTGAGTTTTTAAACTTGAAACTTTTATTTTAGTTTTTATAGTGAAATTGTTGATTTTATTACTTGGAAATTTTGTTATGGCTTTTATAGTGAAATCGGTGAGTTTTTTAACTTTGTAGTTTTTTTTTTGTTTATAGAGTGAAATCGGTGAGTTTTTTTACTTTGAACTTTTCTTATGGTGTTTTAAGTAAAATTGGTGAGTTTTTTTCAATTGGAATTTTTGTCATGGTCTTTATAGTGAAATTGGGGAGTTTTCTCATTTTGAACTTTTGTTATAGTTTTTAGAGTGAAATTGGTATGATTTTTAAACTTTGAACTTTTGTTATGGTGTGTTAGTGAAATTGGTGAGTTTTTTTACTTGGAAACTTTGTAATGGTCTTCATAGTGAAATTGGTGAGTTTTTTCACTTTGAACTTTTGCTTAGGGCTTTATAGTGAAATTGGTGAGCTTTTTAACTTTAAACTTTTGTAATGGTCCATAGAGTGAAATTGATGTGTTTTTTCCCTTGGAACTTTTGTAATGGATTTTATAGTGAAATTGTGGAGTTTTTCAACTTTGAACTTTTGTTATGAATTTTTGAGTGAAATTGATGAGCTTTTTTAACTTTGAACTCTTATAATGGTCTTTATTGTGAAATTGTCCAGTTTTAAAGCTTGAAACTTTTATTTTGGTTTTTATAGTGAAATTGTTAATTTTTTGACTTGGAAACTTTGTTATGGTTTTTATATTGAAATCGGAGAGTTTTTTCTCTTTGAACTTTTTTTTTTGGTTCTAGAGTGAAATCGGTGAGTTTTTTCACTTTGAACTTCTGTTATGGTGTTTTAAGTAAAATTGGTGAGTTTTTTTCAATTGGTACTTTTGTCATGGTCTTTATAGTGAAATTGGGTTTTTTTCTCACTTTGAACTTTTGTTATAGTTTTTAGATTGAAATTGGTATGTTTTTTTTTTACTTTTAACTTTTGTTATGGTGTTCATGGTGAAATTGGTGAGTTTTTCCACTTTGAACTTTCGTTGTTGGATTTATAGTGAAATTCGTGCACTTTTTAACTTTAAACTTTTGTATTGGTCTTTATAGTGAAATTGGTGATTTTTCCACTTTGAACTTTTATTGTGGTTTTAAAGTGAAATTGGGGAGTTTGTCAAATTTGAACTTTTGTTATGAATTTTTGAGTGAAATTGATGAGTTTTTTTTTTATAAAATTTGAACTCTTGTAATGGTCTTTATTGTGAAATTGTTGAGTTTTTAAACTTGAAACTTTTATTTTAGTTTTTATAGTGAATTTGTTGATTTTATTACTTGGAAATTTTGTTATGGCTTTTATAGTGAAATCGGTGAGTTTTTTAACTTTGGAGTTTTTTTTTTTGTTTATAGAGTGAAATCGGTGAGTTTTTTTACTTTGAACTTTTCTTATGGTGTTTTAAGTAAAATTGGTGAGTTTTTTTCAATTGGAATTTTTGTCATGGTCTTTATAGTGAAATTGGGGAGTTTTCTCATTTTGAACTTTTGTTATAGTTTTTAGAGTGAAATTGGTATGATTTTTAAACTTTGAACTTTTGTTATGGTGTGTTAGTGAAATTGGTGAGTTTTTTGACTTGGAAGCTTTGTAATGGTCTTCATAGTGAAATTGGTGAGTTTTTTCACTTTGAACTTTTGCTTAGGGCTTTATAGTGAAATTGGTGAGCTTTTTAACTTTAAACTTTTGTAATGGTCCATAGAGTGAAATTGATGTGTTTTTTCCCTAGGAAATTTTGTCATTGTTTTTATAGTGAAATTGTGGAGTTTTTCAACTTTGAACTTTTGTTATGAATTTTTGAGTGAAATTGATGAGCTTTTTTAACTTTGAACTTTTATAATGGTCTTTATTGTGAAATTGTCCAGTTTTAAAGCTTGAAACTTTTATTTTGGTTTTTATAGTGAAATTGTTAATTTTTTGACTTGGAAACTTTGTTATGGTTTTTATATTGAAATCGGAGAGTTTTTTATCTTTGAACTTTTTTTTTTGGTTCTAGAGTGAAATCGGTGAGTTTTTTCACTTTGAACTTCTGTTATGGTGTTTTAAGTAAAATTGGTGAGTTTTTTTCAATTGGTACTTTTGTCATGGCCTTTATAGTGAAATTGGGTTTTTTTCTCACTTTGAACTTTTGTTATAGTTTTTAGATTGAAATTGGTATGTTTTTTTTTTAACTTTTAACTTTTGTTATGGTGTTCATGGTGAAATTGGTGAGTTTTTCCACTTTGAACTTTCGTTGTTGGATTTATAGTGAAATTCGTGCACTTTTTAACTTTAAACTTTTGTATTGGTCTTTATAGTGAAATTGGTGATTTTTCCACTTTGAACTTTTATTGTGGTTTTAAAGTGAAATTGGGGAGTTTGTCAAATTTGAATTTTTGTTATGAATTTTTGAGTGAAATTGATGAGTTTTTTTTTATAAAATTTGAACTCTTGTAATGGTCTTTATTGTGAAATTGTTGAGTTTTTAAACTTGAAACTTTTATTTTAGTTTTTATAGTGAATTTGTTGATTTTATTACTTGGAAATTTTGTTATGGCTTTTATAGTGAAATCGGTGAGTTTTTTAACTTTGGAGTTTTTTTTTGTTTATAGAGTGAAATCGGTGAGTTTTTTTACTTTGAACTTTTCTTATGGTGTTTTAAGTAAAATTGGTGAATTTTTTTCAATTGGAATTTTTGTCATGGTCTTTATAGTGAAATTGGGGAGTTTTCTCATTTTGAACTTTTTTTTATAGTTTTTAGAGTGAAATTGGTATGATTTTTAAACTTTGAACTTTTGTTATGGTGTGTTAGTGAAATTGGTGAGTTTTTTGACTTGGAAAGTTTGTAATGGTCTTCATAGTGAAATTGGTGAGTTTTTTCACTTTGAACTTTTGCTTAGGGCTTTATAGCGAAATTGGTGAGCTTTTTAACTTTAAACTTTTGTAATGGTCCATAGAGTGAAATTGATGTGTTTTTCCCCTTGGAACTTTTGTAATGTTTTTTATAGTGAAATTGTGGAGTTTTTCAACTTTGAAGTTTGGTATGAATTTTTGAGTGAAATTGATGAGCTTTTTTAACTTTGAACTCTTATAATGGTCTTTATTGTGAAATTGTCCAGTTTTAAAGCTTGAAACTTTTATTTTGGTTTTTATAGTGAAATTGTTAATTTTTTGACTTGGAAACTTTGTTATGGTTTTTATATTGAAATCAGAGAGTTTTTTATCTTTGAACTTTTTTTTTGGTTCTAGAGTGAAATCGGTGAGTTTTTTCACTTTCAACTTCTGTTATGGTGTTTTAAGTAAAATTGGTGAGTTTTTTTCAATTGGTACTTTTGTCATGGTCTTTATAGTGAAATTGGGATTTTTTTCTCACTTTGAACTTTTGTTATAGTTTTTAGATTGAAATTGGTATGTTTTTTTTTTACTTTTAACTTTTGTTATGGTGTTCATGGTGAAATTGGTGAGTTTTTCCACTTTGAACTTTCGTTGTTGGATTTATAGTGAAATTCGTGCACTTTTTAACTTTAAACTTTTGTATTGGTCTTTATAGTGAAATTGGTGATTTTTCCACTTTGAACTTTTATTGTGGTTTTAAAGTGAAATTGGGGAGTTTGTCAAATTTGAACTTTTGTTATGAATTTTTAAGTGAAATTGATGAGTTTTTTTTATAAAGTTTGAACTCTTGTAATGGTCTTTATTGTGAAATTGTTGAGTTTTTAAACTTGAAACTTTTATTTTAGTTTTTATAGTGAATTTGTTGATTTTATTACTTGGAAATTTTGTTATGGCTTTTATAGTGAAATCGGTGAGTTTTTTAACTTTGGAGTTTTTTTTTTGTTTATAGAGTGAAATCGGTGAGTTTTTTAACTTTGAACTTTTCTTATGGTGTTTTAAGTAAAATTGGTGAGTTTTTTTCAATTGGAATTTTTGTCATGGTCTTTATAGTGAAATTGGGGAGTTTTCTCATTTTGAACTTTTTTTATAGTTTTTAGAGTGAAATTGGTATAATTTTTAAACTTTGATCTTTTGTTATGGTGTGTTAGTGGAATTGGTGAGTTTTTTGACTTGGAAACTTTGTAATGGTCTTCATAGTGAAATTGGTGAGTTTTTTCACTTTGAACTTTTGCTTAGGGCTTTATAGTGAAATTGGTGAGCTTTTTAACTTTAAACTTTTGTAATGGTCCATAGAGTGAAATTGATGTGTTTTTTCCCTTGGAACTTTTGTAATGTTTTTTATAGTGAAATTGTGGAGTTTTTCAACTTTGAACTTTTGTTATGAATTTTTGAGTGAAATTGATGAGCTTTTTTAACTTTGAACTCTTATAATGGTCTTTATTGTGAAATTGTCCAGTTTTAAAGCTTGAAACTTTTATTTTGGTTTTTATAGTGAAATTGTTAATTTTTTTGCATTGGAAAATTTGTTATGGTTTTTATATTGAAATCGAAGAGTTTTTTATCTTTGAACTTTTTTTTTTGGTTCTAGAGTGAAATCGGTGAGTTTTTTCACTTTGAACTTCTGTTATGGTGTTTTAAGTAAAATTGGTGAGTTTTTTTCAATTGGTACTTTTGTCATGGTCTTTATAGTGAAATTGGGGTTTTTTCTCACTTTGAACTTTTGTTATAGTTTTTAGATTGAAATTGGTATGTTTTTTTTTTTAACTTTTAACTTTTGTTACAGTGTTTATGGTGAAATTGGTGAGTTTTTCCACTTTGAAATTTCGTTGTTGGATTTATAGTGAAATTCGTGCACTTTTTAACTTTAAACTTTTGTATTGGTCTTTATAGTGAAATTGGTGATTTTTCCACTTTGAACTTTTATTGTGGTTTTAAAGTGAAATTGGGGAGTTTGTCAACTTTGAACTTTTGTTATGAATTTTTGAGTGAAATTGATGAGTTTTTTTTATAAAATTTGAACTCTTGTAATGGTCTCAATTGTGAAATTGTTGAGTTTTTAAACTTGAAACTTTTATTTTAGTTTTTATAGTGAAATTGTTGATTTTATAACTTGGAAATTTTGTTATGGCTTTTATAGTGAAATCGGTGAGTTTTTTAACTTTGTAGTTTTTTTTTTGTTTATAGAGTGAAATCGGTGAGTTTTTTTACTTTGAACTTTTCTTATGGTGTTTTAAGTAAAATTGGTGAGTTTTTTTCAATTGGAATTTTTGTCATGGTCTTTATAGTGAAATTGGGGAGTTTTCTCATTTTGAACTTTTGTTATAGTTTTTAGAGTGAAATTGGTATGATTTTTAAACTTTGAACTTTTGTTATGGTGTGTTAGTGAAATTGGTGAGTTTTTTGACTTGGAAACTTTGTAATGGTCTTCATAGTGAAATTGGTGAGTTTTTTCACTCTGAACTTTTGCTTAGGGCTTTATAGTGAAATTGGTGAGCTTTTTAACTTTAAACTTTTGTAATGGTCCATAGAGTGAAATTGATGTGTTTTTTCCCTTGGAACTTTTGTAATGTTTTTTATAGTGAAATTGTGGAGTTTTTCAACGTTGAACTTTTGTTATGAATTTTTGAGTGAAATTGATGAGGTTTTTTAACTTTGAACTCTTATAATGGTCTTTATTGTGAAATTGTCCAGTTTTAAAGCTTGAAACTTTTATTTTGGTTTTTATAGTGAAATTGTTAATTTTTTTGCATTGGAAAATTTGTTATGGTTTTTATATTGAAATCGGAGAGTTTTTTATCTTTGAACTTTTTTTTTTTGGTTCTAGAGTGAAATCGGTGAGTTTTTTCACTTTGAACTTCTGTTATGGTGTTTTAAGTAAAATTGGTGAGTTTTTTTCAATTGGTACTTTTGTCATGGTCTTTATAGTGAAATTGGGGTTTTTTCTCACTTTGAACTTTTGTTATAGTTTTTAGATTGAAATTGGTATGTTTTTTTTAACTTTTAACTTTTGTTACAGTGTTTATGGTGAAATTGGTGAGTTTTTCCACTTTGAAATTTCGTTGTTGGATTTATAGTGAAATTCGTGCACTTTTTAACTTTAAACATTTGTATTGGTCTTTATAGTGAAATTGGTGATTTTTCCACTTTGAACTTTTATTGTGGTTTTAAAGTGAAATTGGGGAGTTTGTCAACTTTGAACTTTTGTTATGAATTTTTGAGTGAAATTGATGAGTTTTTTTTTATAAAATTTGAACTCTTGTAATGGTCTTAATTGTGAAATTGTTGAGTTTTTAAACTTGAAACTTTTATTTTAGTTTTTATAGTGAAATTGTTGATTTTATTACTTGGAAATTTTGTTATGGCTTTTATAGTGAAATCGGTGAGTTTTTTAACTTTGGAGTTTTTTTTTGTTTATAGAGTGAAATCGGTGAGTTTTTTTACTTTGAACTTTTCTTATGGTGTTTTAAGTAAAATTGGTGAGTTTTTTTCAATTGGAATTTTTGTCATGGTCTTTATAGTGAAATTGGGGAGTTTTCTCATTTTGAACTTTTGTTATAGTTTTTAGAGTGAAATTGGTATGATTTTTAAACTTTGAACTTTTGTTATGGTGTGTTAGTGGAATTGGTGAGTTTTTTGACTTGGAAACTTTGTAATGGTCTTCATAGTGAAATTGGTGAGTTTTTTCACTTTGAACTTTTGCTTAGGGCTTTATAGTGAAATTGGTGAGCTTTTTAACTTTAAACTTTTGTAATGGTCCATAGAGTGAAATTGATGTGTTTTTCCCCTTGGAACTTTTGTAATATTTTTTATAGTGAAATTATGGAGTTTTTAAACTTTGAACTTTTGTTATGAATTTTTGAGTGAAATTGATGAGCTTTTTTAACTTTGAACTCTTATAATGGTCTTTATTGTGAAATTGTCCAGTTTTAAAGCTTGAAACTTTTCTTTTTGTTTTTATAGTGAAATTGTTAATTTTTTGACTTGGAAACTTTGTTATGGTTTTTATATTGAAATCGGAGAGTTTTTTATCTTTGAACTTTTTTTTTTGGTTCTAGAGTGAAATCAGTGAGTTTTTTCACTTTGAACTTCTGTTATGGTGTTTTAAGTAAAATTGGTGAGTTTTTTCCAATTGTTACTTTTGTCATGGTCTTTATAGTGAAATTGGGGTTTTTTCTCACTTTGAACTTTTGTTATAGTTTTTAGATTGAAATTGGTATGTTTTTTTTTTAACTTTTAACTTTTGTTATGGTGTTTATGGTGAAATTGGTGAGTTTTTCCACTTTGAAATTTCGTTGTTGGATTTATCGTGAAATTCGTGCACTTTTTAACTTTAAACTTTTGTTTTGGTCTTTATAGTGAAATTGGTGATTTTTCCACTTTGAACTTTTATTGTGGTTTTAAAGTGAAATTGGGGAGTTTGTCAACTTTGAACTTTTGTTATGAATTTTTGAGTGAAATTGATGAGTTTTTTTTATAAAATTTGAACTCTTGTAATGGTCTTAATTGTGAAATGGTTGAGTTTTTAAACTTTAAACTTTTATTTTAGTTTTTATAGTGAAATTGTTGATTTTATTACTTGGAAATTTTGTTATGCCTTTTATAGTGAAATCGGTGAGTTTTTTAACTTTGGAGTTTTTTTTTTGTTTATAGAGTGAAATCGGTGAGTTTTTTTACTTTGAACTTTTCTTATGGTGTTTTAAGTAAAATTGGTGAGTTTTTTTCAATTGGAATTTTTGTCATGGTCTTTATAGTGAAATTGGAGAGTTTTCTCATTTTGAACTTTTTTTATAGTTTTTAGAGTGAAATTGGTATGATTTTTAAACTTTGAACTTTTGTTATGGTGTGTTAGTGAAATTGGTGAGTTTTTTGACTTGGAAACTTTGTAATGGTCTTCATAGTGAAATTGGTGAGTTTTTTCACTTTGAACTTTTGCTTAGGGCTTTATAGTGAAATTGGTGAGCTTTTTAACTTTAAACTTTTGTAATGGTCCATAGAGTGAAATTGATGTGTTTTTCCCCTTGGAACTTTTGTAATGTTTTTTATAGTGAAATTGTGGAGTTTTTCAACTTTGAACTTTTGTTATGAATTTTTGAGTGAAATTGATGAGCTTTTTTAACTTTGAACTCTTATAATGGTCTTTATTGTGAAATTGTCCAGTTTTAAAGCTTGAAACTTTTATTTTTGTTTTTATAGTGAAATTGTTAATTTTTTGACTTGGAAACTTTGTTATGGTTTTTATATTGAAATCGGAGAGTTTTTTATCTTTGAACTTTTTTTTTTGGTTCTAGAGTGAAATCGGTGAGTTTTTTCACTTTGAACTTCTGTTATGCTGTTTTAAGTAAAATTGGTGAGTTTTTTTCAATTGTTACTTTTGTCATGGTATTTATAGTGAAATTGGGGTTTTTTCTCACTTTGAACTTTTGTTATAGTTTTTAGATTGAAATTGGTATGTTTTTTTTTAACTTTTAACTTTTGTTATGGTGTTTATGGTGAAATTGGTGAGTTTTTCCACTTTGAACTTTCGTTGTTGGATTTATAATGAAATTCGTGGTCTTTTTAACTTTAAACTTTTGTATTGGTCTTTATAGTGAAATTGGTGATATTTCCACTTTGAACTTTTATTGTGGTTTTAAAGTGAAATTGGGGAGTTTGTCAACTTTGAACTTTAGTTATGAATTTTTGAGTGAAATTGATGAGTTTTTTTTTTTATAAAATTTGAACTCTTGTAATGGTCTTTATTGTGAAATTGTTGAGTTTTTAAACTTGAAACTTTTATTTTAGTTTTTATAGTGAATTTGTTGATTTTATTACTTGGAAATTTTGTTATGGCTTTTATAGTGAAATCGGTGAGTTTTTTAACTTTGGAGTTTTTTTTTGTTTATAGAGTGAAATCGGTGAGTTTTTTTACTTTGAACTTTTCTTATGGTGTTTTAAGTAAAATTGGTGAGTTTTTTTCAATTGGAATTTTTGTCATGGTCTTTATAGTGAAATTGGGGAGTTTTCTCATTTTGAACTTTTGTTATAGTTTTTAGAGTGAAATTGGTATGATTTTTAAACTTTGAACTTTTGTTATGGTGTGTTAGTGAAATTGGTGAGTTTTTTGACTTGGAAACTTTGTAATGGTCTTCATAGTGAAATTGGTGAGTTTTTTCACTTTGAACTTTTGCTTAGGGCTTTATAGTGAAATTGGTGAGCTTTTTAACTTTAAACTTTAGTAATGGTCCATAGAGTGAAATTGATGTGTTTTTCCCCTTGGAACTTTTGTAATGTTTTTTATAGTGAAATTGTGGAGTTTTTCAACTTTGAACTTTTGTTATGAATTTTTGAGTGAAATTGATGAGCTTTTTTAACTTTGAACTCTTATAATGGTCTTTATTATGAAATTGTCCAGTTTTAAAGCTTGAAACTTTTATTTTTGTTTTTATAGTGAAATTGTTAATTTTTTGACTTGGAAACTTTGTTATGGTTTTTATATTGAAATCGGAGAGTTTTTTATCTTTGAACTTTTTTTTTTTGGTTCTAGAGTGAAATTGGTGAGTTTTTTCACTTTGAACTTCTGTTATGGTGTTTTAAGTAAAATTGGTGAGTTTTTTTCAATTGGTACTTATGTCATGGTCTTTATAGTGAAATTGGGGTTTTCTCTCACTTTGAACTTTTGTTATAGTTTTTAGATTGAAATTGGTATGTTTTTTTTTTAACTTTTAACTTTTGTTATGGTGTTTATGGTGAAATTGGTGATTTTTCCACTTTGAACTTTCGTTGTTGGATTTATAATGAAATTCGTGCACTTTTTAACTTTAAACTTTTGTATTGGTCTTTATAGTGAAATTGGTGATTTTTCCACTTTGAACTTTTATTGTGGTTTTAAAGTGAAATTGGGGAGTTTGTCAACTTTGAACTTTTGTTATGAATTTTTGAGTGAAATTGATGAGTTTTTTTTTTATAAAATTTGAACTCTTGTAATGGCCTTTATTGTGAAATTGTTGAGTTTTTAAACTTGAAACTTTTATTTTAGTTTTTATAGTGAATTTGTTGATTTTATTACTTGGAAATTTTGTTATGGCTTTTATAGTGAAATCGGTGAGTTTTTTAACTTTGGAGTTTTTTTTGTTTATAGAGTGAAATCGGTGAGTTTTTTTACTTTGAACTTTTCTTATGGTGTTTTAAGTAAAATTGGTGAGTTTTTTTCAATTGGAATTTTTGTCATGGTCTTTATAGTGAAATTGGGGAGTTTTCTCATTTTGAACTTTTGTTATAGTTTTTAGAGTGAAATTGGTATGATTTTTAAACTTTGAACTTTTGTTATGGTGTGTTAGTGAAATTGGTGAGTTTTTTGACTTGGAAACTTTGTAATGGTCTTCATAGTGAAATTGGTGAGTTTTTTCACTTTGAACTTTTGCTTAGGGCTTTATAGTGAAATTGGTGAGCTTTTTAACTTTAAACTTTTGTAATGGTCCATAGAGTGAAATTGATGTGTTTTTTCCCTTGGAACTTTTGTAATGGTTTTTATAGTGAAATTGTGGAGTTTTTCAACTTTGAACTTTTGTTATGAATTTTTGAGTGAAATTGATGAGCTTTTTTAACTTTGAACTCTTATAATGGTCTTTATTGTGAAATTGTCCAGTTTTAAAGCTTGAAACTTTTATTTTGGTTTTTATAGTGAAATTGTTAATTTTTTGACTTGGAAACTTTGTTATGGTTTTTTTATTGAAATCAGAGAGTTTTTTATCTTTGAACTTTTTTCTTTGGTTCTAGAGTGAAATCAGTGAGTTTTTTCACTTTGAACTTCTGTTATGGTGTTTTAAGTAAAATTGGTGAGTTTTTTTCAATTGGTACTTTTGTCATGGTCTTTATAGTGAAATTGGGGTTTTTTTTCTCACTTTGAACTTTTGTTATAGTTTTTAGATTGAAATTGGTATGTTTTTTTTTTAACTTTTAACTTTTGTTATGGTGTTTATGGTGAAATTGGTGAGTTTTTCCACTTTGAAATTTCGTTGTTGGATTTATCGTGAAATTCGTGCACTTTTTAACTTTAAACTTTTGTATTGGTCTTTATAGTGAAATTGGTGATTTTTCCACTTTGAACTTTTATTGTGGTTTTAAAGTGAAATTGGGGAGTTTGTCAACTTTGAACTTTTGTTATGAATTTTTGAGTGAAATTGATGAGCTTTTTTAATAAAATTTGAACTCTTGTAATGGTCTTAATTGTGAAATGGTTGAGTTTTTAAACTTGAAACTTTTATTTTAGTTTTTATAGTGAAATTGTTGATTTTATTATTTGGAAATTTTGTTATGGCTATTATAGTGAAATCGGTGAGTTTTTTAACTTTGGAGTTTTTTTTTTGTTTATAGGGTGAAATCGGTGGCTTTTTTTACTTTATACTTTTCTTATGGTGTTTTAAGTAAAATTGGTGAATTTTTTTCAATTGGAATTTTTGTCATGGTCTTTATAGTGAAATTGGGGAGTTTTCTCATTTTGAACTTTTTTTTAGTTTTTAGAGTGAAATTGGTATGATTTTTAAACTTTGAACTTTTGTTATGGTGTGTTAGTGAAATTGGTGAGTTTTTTGACTTGGAAACTTTGTAATGGTCTTCATAGTGAAATTGGTGAGTTTTTTCACTTTGAACTTTTGCTTAGGGCTTTATAGTGAAATTGGTGAGCTTTTTAACTTTAAACTTTAGTAATGGTCCATAGAGTGAAATTGATGTGTTTTTCCCCTTGGAACTTTTGTAATGTTTTTTATAGTGAAATTGTGGAGTTTTTCAACTTTGAACTTTTGTTATGAATTTTTGAGTGAAATTGATGAGCTTTTTTAACTTTGAACTCTTATAATGGTCTTTATTGTGAAATTGTCCAGTTTTAAAGCTTGAAACTTTTATATTTGTTTTTATAGTGAAATTGTTAATTTTTTGACTTGGAAACTTTGTTATGGTTTTTATATTGAAATCGGAGAGTTTTTTATCTTTGAACTTTTTTTTTTGGTTCTAGAGTGAAATCGGTGAGTTTTTTCACTTTGAACTTCTGTTATGGTGTTTTAAGTAAAATTAGTGAGTTTTTTTCAATTGTTACTTTTGTCATGGTCTTTATAGTGAAATTGGGGTTTTTTCTCACTTTGAACTTTTGTTATAGTTTTTAGATTGAAATTGGTATGTTTTTTTTTTAACTTTTAACTTTTGTTATGGTGTTTATGGTGAAATTGGTGATTTTTCCACTTTGAACTTTCGTTGTTGGATTTATAATGAAATTCGTGCACTTTTTAACTTTAAACTTTTGTATTGGTCTTTATAGTGAAATTGGTGATTTTTCCACTTTGAACTTTTATTGTGGTTTTAAAGTGAAATTGGGGAGTTTGTCAACTTTGAACTTTTGTTATGAATTTTTGAGTGAAATTGATGAGTTTTTTTTTTATAAAATTTGAACTCTTGTAATGGTCTTTATTGTGAGATTGTTGAGTTTTTAAACTTGAAACTTTTATTTTAGTTTTTATAGTGAATTTGTTGATTTTATTACTTGGAAATTTTGTTATGGCTTTTATAGTGAAATCGGTGAGTTTTTTAACTTTGGAGTTTTTTTTTGTTTATAGAGTGAAATCGGTGAGTTTTTTTACTTTGAACTTTTCTTATGGTGTTTTAAGTAAAATTGGTGAGTTTTTTTCAATTGGAATTTTTGTCATGGTCTTTATAGTGAAATTGGGGAGTTTTCTCATTTTGAACTTTTGTTATAGTTTTTAGAGTGAAATTGGTATGATTTTTAAACTTTGAACTTTTGTTATGGTGTGTTAGTGAAATTGGTGAGTTTTTTGACTTGGAAACTTTGTAATGGTCTTCATAGTGAAATTGGTGAGTTTTTTCACTTTGAACTTTTGCTTAGGGCTTTATAGTGAAATTGGTGAGCTTTTTAACTTTAAACTTTTGTAATGGTCCATAGAGTGAAATTGATGTGTTTTTTACCTTGGAACTTTTGTAATGGTTTTTATAGTGAAATTGTGGAGTTTTTCAACTTTGAACTTTTGTTATGAATTTTTGAGTGAAATTGATGAGCTTTTTTAACTTTGAACTCTTATAATGGTCTTTATTGTGAAATTGTCCAGTTTTAAAGCTTGAAACTTTTATTTTGGTTTTTATAGTGAAATTGTTAATTTTTTGACTTGGAAACTTTGTTATGGTTTTTATATTGAAATCAGAGAGTTTTTTATCTTTGAACTTTTTTCTTTGGTTCTAGAGTGAAATCGGTGAGTTTTTTCACTTTGAACTTCTGTTATGGTGTTTTAAGTAAAATTGGTGAGTTTTTTTCAATTGGTACTTTTGTCATGGTCTTTATAGTGAAATTGGGGTTTTTTTTCTCACTTTGAACTTTTGTTATAGTTTTTAGATTGAAATTGGTATGTCTTTTTTTTTTAACTTTTAACTTTTGTTATGGTGTTTATGGTGAAATTGGTGAGTTTTTCCACTTTGAAATTTCGTTGTTGGATTTATCGTGAAATTCGTGCACTTTTTAACTTTAAACTTTTGTATTGGTCTTTATAGTGAAATTGGTGATTTTTCCACTTTGAACTTTTATTGTGGTTTTAAAGTGAAATTGGGGAGTTTGTCAACTTTGAACTTTTGTTATGAATTTTTGAGTGAAATTGATGAGTTTTTTTAATAAAATTTGAACTCTTGTAATGGTCTTAATTGTGAAATGGTTGAGTTTTTAAACTTGAAACTTTTATTTTAGTTTTTATAGTGAAATTGTTGATTTTATTATTTGGAAATTTTGTTATGGCTATTATAGTGAAATCGGTGAGTTTTTTAACTTTGGAGTTTTTTTTTGTTTATAGGGTGAAATCGGTGACTTTTTTTACTTTATACTTTTCTTATGGTGTTTTAAGTAAAATTGGTGAATTTTTTCAATTGGAATTTTTGTCATGGTCTTTATAGTGAAATTGGGGAGTTTTCTCATTTTGAACTTTTTTTTAGTTTTTAGAGTGAAATTGGTATGATTTTTAAACTTTGAACTTTTGTTATGGTGTGTTAGTGAAATTGGTGAGTTTTTTGACTTGGAAACTTTGTAATGGTCTTCATAGTGAAATTGGTGAGTATTTTCATTTTGAACTTTTGCTTAGGGCTTTATAGTGAAATTGGTGAGCTTTTTAACTTTAAACTTTTGTAATGGTCCATAGAGTGAAATTGATGTGTTTTTCCCCTTGGAACTTTTGTAATGTTTTTTATAGTGAAATTGTGGAGTTTTTCAACTTTGAACTTTTGTTATGAATTTTTGAGTGAAATTGATGAGCTTTTTTAACTTTGAACTCTTATAATGGTCTTTATTGTGAAATTGTCCAGTTTTAAAGCTTGAAACTTTTATTTTTGTTTTTATAGTGAAATTGTTAATTTTTTGACTTGGAAACTTTGTTATGGTTTTTATATTGAAATCGGAGAGTTTTTTATCTTTGAACTTTTTTTTTTGGTTCTAGAGTGAAATCGGTGAGTTTTTTCACTTTGAACTTCTGTTATGCTGTTTTAAGTAAAATTGGTGAGTTTTTTTCAATTGTTACTTTTGTCATGGTATTTATAGTGAAATTGGGGTTTTTTCTCACTTTGAACTTTTGTTATAGTTTTTAGATTGAAATTGGTATGTTTTTTTTTAACTTTTAACTTTTGTTATGGTGTTTATGGTGAAATTGGTGAGTTTTTCCACTTTGAACTTTCGTTGTTGGATTTATAATGAAATTCGTGGTCTTTTTAACTTTAAACTTTTGTATTGGTCTTTATAGTGAAATTGGTGATTTTTCCACTTTGAACTTTTATTGTGGTTTTAAAGTGAAATTGGGGAGTTTGTCAACTTTGAACTTTAGTTATGAATTTTTGAGTGAAATTGATGAGTTTTTTTTTTTATAAAATTTGAACTCTTGTAATGGTCTTTATTGTGAAATTGTTGAGTTTTTAAACTTGAAACTTTTATTTTAGTTTTTATAGTGAATTTGTTGATTTTATTACTTGGAAATTTTGTTATGGCTTTTATAGTGAAATCGGTGAGTTTTTTAACTTTGGAGTTTTTTTTTGTTTATAGAGTGAAATCGGTGAGTTTTTTTACTTTGAACTTTTCTTATGGTGTTTTAAGTAAAATTGGTGAGTTTTTTTCAATTGGAATTTTTGTCATGGTCTTTATAGTGAAATTGGGGAGTTTTCTCATTTTGAACTTTTGTTATAGTTTTTAGAGTGAAATTGGTATGATTTTTAAACTTTGAACTTTTGTTATGGTGTGTTAGTGAAATTGGTGAGTTTTTTGACTTGGAAACTTTGTAATGGTCTTCATAGTGAAATTGGTGAGTTTTTTCACTTTGAACTTTTGCTTAGGGCTTTATAGTGAAATCGGTGAGCTTTTTAACTTTAAACTTTTGTAATGGTCCATAGAGTGAAATTGATGTGTTTTTTCCCTAGGAAATTTTGTCATTGTTTTTATAGTGAAATTGTGGAGTTTTTCAACTTTGAACTTTTGTTATGAATTTTTGAGTGAAATTGATGAACTTTTTTAACTTTGAACTCTTATAATGGTCTTTATTGTGAAATTGTCCAGTTTTAAAGCTTGAAACTTTTATTTTGGTTTTTATAGTGAAATTGTTAATTTTTTGACTTGGAAACTTTGTTATGGTTTTTATATTGAAATCGGAGAGTTTTTTATCTTTGAACTTTTTTTTTTGGTTCTAGAGTGAAATCGGTGAGTTTTTTCACTTTGAACTTCTGTTATGGTGTTTTAAGTAAAATTGGTGAGTTTTTTTCAATTGGTACTTTTGTCATGGCCTTTATAGTGAAATTGGGGTTTTTTCTCACTTTGAACTTTTGTTATAGTTTTTAGATTGAAATTGGTATGTTTTTTTTTTTAACTTTTAACTTTTGTTATGGTGTTTATGGTGAAATTGGTGAGTTTTTCCACTTTGAAATTTCGTTGTTGGATTTATCGTGAAATTCGTGCACTTTTTAACTTTAAACTTTTGTATTGGTCTTTATAGTGAAATTGGTGATTTTTCCACTTTGAACTTTTATTGTGGTTTTAAAGTGAAATTGGGGAGTTTGTCAACTTTGAACTTTTGTTATGAATTTTTGAGTGAAATTGATGAGTTTTTTTTATAAAATTTGAACTCTTGTAATGGTCTTAATTGTGAAATGGTTGAGTTTTTAAACTTTAAACTTTTATTTTAGTTTTTATAGTGAAATTGTTGATTTTATTACTTGGAAATTTTGTTATGCCTTTTATAGTGAAATCGGTGAGTTTTTTAACTTTGGAGTTTTTTTTTTGTTTATAGAGTGAAATCGGTGACTTTTTTTACTTTGAACTTTTCTTATGGTGTTTTAAGTAAAATTGGTGAATTTTTTTCAATTGGAATTTTTGTCATGGTCTTTATAGTGAAATTGGGAAGTTTTCTCATTTTGAACTTTTTTTATAGTTTTTAGAGTGAAATTGGTATGATTTTTAAACTTTGAACTTTTGTTATGGTGTGTTAGTGAAATTGGTGAGTTTTTTGACTTGGAAACTTTGTAATGGTCTTCATAGTGAAATTGGTGAGTATTTTCACTTTGAACTTTTGCTTAGGGCTTTATAGTGAAATTGGTGAGCTTTTTAACTTTAAACTTTTGTAATGGTCCATAGAGTGAAATTGATGTGTTTTTCCCCTTGGAACTTTTGTAATGTTTTTTATAGTGAAATTGTGGAGTTTTTCAACTTTGAACTTTTGTTATGAAATTTTGAGTGAAATTGATGAGCTTTTTTAACTTTGAACACTTATAATGGTCTTTATTGTGAAATTGTCCAGTTTTAAAGCTAGAAACTTTTATTTTTGTTTTTATAGTGAAATTGTTAATTTTTTGACTTGGAAACTTTGTTATGGTTTTTATATTGAAATCAGAGAGTTTTTTATCTTTGAACTTTTTTTTTTGGTTCTAGAGTGAAATCGGTGAGTTTTTTCACTTTGAACTTCTGTTATGGTGTTTTAAGTAAAATTGGTGAGTTTTTTTCAATTGTTACTTTTGTCATGGTCTTTATAGTGAAATTGGGGTTTTTTCTCACTTTGAACTTTTGTTATAGTTTTTAGATTGAAATTGGTATGTTTTTTTTTTTTAACTTTTAACTTTTGTTATGGTGTTTATGGTGAAATTGGTGAGTTTTTCCACTTTGAAATTTCGTTGTTGGATTTATAATGAAATTCGTGCACTTTTTAACTTTAAACTTGTGTATTGGTCTTTATAGTGAAATTGGTGATTTTTCCACTTTGAACTTTTATTGTGGTTTTAAAGTGAAATTGGGGAGTTTGTCAACTTTGAACTTTTGTTATGAATTTTTGAGTGAAATTGATGAGTTTTTATTTTATAAATTTTGAACTCTTGTAATGGTCTTTATTGTGAAATTGTTGAGTTTTTAAACTTGAAACTTTTATTTTAGTTTTTATAGTGAATTTGTTGATTTTATTACTTGGATATTTTGTTATGGCTTTTATAGTGAAATCGGTGAGTTTTTTAACTTTGGAGTTTTTGTTTTGTTTATAGAGTGATATCGGTGAGTTTTTTTACTTTGAACTTTTCTTATGGTGTTTTAAGTAAAATTGGTGAGTTTTTTTCAATTGGAATTTTTGTCATGGTCTTTATAGTGAAATTGGGGAGTTTTCTCATTTTGAACTTTTGTTATAGTTTTTAGAGTGAAATTGGTATGATTTTTAAACTTTGAACTTTTGTTATGGTGTGTTAGTGAAATTGGTGAGTTTTTTGACTTGGAAACTTTGTAATGGTCTTCATAGTGAAATTTGTGAGTTTTTTGACTTGGAAACTTTGTAATGGTCTTCATAGTGAAATTTGTGAGTTTTTTCACTTTGAACTTTTGCTTAGGGCTTTATAGTGAAATTGGTGAGCTTTTTAACTTTAAACTTTTGTAATGGTCCATAGAGTGAAATTGATGTGTTTTTCCCCTTGGAACTTTTGTAATGTTTTTATAGTGAAATTGTGGAGTTTTTCAACTTTGAACTTTTGTTATGAATTTTTGAGTGAAATTGATGAGCTTTTTTAACTTTGAACTCTTATAATGGTCTTTATTGTGAAATTGTCCAGTTTTAAAGCTTGAAACTTTTATTTTTATTTTTATAGTGAAATTGTTAATTTTTTGACTTGGAAACTTTGTTATGGTTTTTATATTGAAATCGGAGAGTTTTTTATCTTTGAACTTTTTTTTTTGGTTCTAGAGTGAAATCGGTGAGTTTTTTCACTTTGAACTTCTGTTATGGTGTTTTAAGTAAAATTGGTGAGTTTTTTTCAATTGTTACTTTTGTCATGGTCTTTATAGTGAAATTGGGGTTTTTTCTCACTTTGAACTTTTGTTATAGTTTTTAGATTGAAATTGGTATGTTTTTTTTTTAACTTTTAACTTTTGTTATGGTGTTTATGGTGAAATTGGTGAGTTTTTCCACTTTGAAATTTCGTTGTTGGATTTATAATGAAATTCGTGCACTTTTTAACTTTAAACTTTTGTATTGGTCTTTATAGTGAAATTGGTGATTTTTCCACTTTGAACTTTTATTGTGGTTTTAAAGTGAAATTGGGGAGTTTGTCAACTTTGAACTTTTGTTATGAATTTTTGAGTGAAATTGATGAGTTTTTTTTTTATTATAAAATTTGAACTCTTGTAATGGTCTTTATTGTGAAATTGTTGAATTTTTAAACTTGAAACTTTTATTTTAGTTTTTATAGTGAATTTGTTGATTTTATTACTTGGAAATTTTGTTATGGCTTTTATAATGAAATCGGTGAGTTTTTTAACTTTGGAGTTTTTTTTTTGTTTATAGAGTGAAATCGGTGAGTTTTTTTACTTTGATCTTTTCTTATGGTGTTTTAAGTAAAATTGGTGAGTTTTTTTCAATTGGAATTTTTGTCATGGTCTTTATAGTGAAATTGGGGAGTTTTCTCATTTTGAACTTTTGTTATAGTTTTTAGAGTGAAATTGGTATGATTTTTAAACTTTGAACTTTTGTTATGGTGTGTTAGTGAAATTGGTGAGTTTTTTGACTTGGAAAGTTTGTAATGGTCTTCATAGTGAAATTGGTGAGTTTTTTCACTTTGAACTTTTGCTTAGGGCTTTATAGTGAAATCGGTGAGCTTTTTAACTTTAAACTTTTGTAATGGTCCATAGAGTGAAATTGATGTGTTTTTTCCCTAGGAAATTTTGTCATTGTTTTTATAGTGAAATTGTGGAGTTTTTCAACTTTGAACTTTTGTTATGAATTTTTGAGTGAAATTGATGAGCTTTTTTAACTTTGAACTCTTATAATGGTCTTTATTGTGAAATTGTCCAGTTTTAAAGCTTGAAACTTTTATTTTGGTTTTTATAGTGAAATTGTTAATTTTTTGACTTGGAAACTTTGTTATGGTTTTTATATTGAAATCGGAGAGTTTTTTATCTTTGAACTTTTTTTTTTGGTTCTAGAGTGAAATCGGTGAGTTTTTTCACTTTGAACTTCTGTTATGGTGTTTTAAGTAAAATTGGTGAGTTTTTTTCAATTGGTACTTTTGTCATGGCCTTTATAGTGAAATTGGGGTTTTTTCTCACTTTGAACTTTTGTTATAGTTTTTAGATTGAAATTGGTATGTTTTTTTTTTAACTTTTAACTTTTGTTATGGTGTTTATGGTGAAATTGGTGAGTTTTTCCACTTTGAAATTTCGTTGTTGGATTTATCGTGAAATTCGTGCACTTTTTAACTTTAAACTTTTGTATTGGTCTTTATAGTGAAATTGGTGATTTTTCCACTTTGAACTTTTATTGTGGTTTTAAAGTGAAATTGGGGAGTTTGTCAACTTTGAACTTTTGTTATGAATTTTTGAGTGAAATTGATGAGTTTTTTTTTTATTATAAAATTTGAACTCTTGTAATGGTCTTTATTGTGAAATTGTTGAATTTTTAAACTTGAGACTTTTATTTTAGTTTTTATAGTGAATTTGTTGATTTTATTACTTGGAAATTTTGTTATGGCTTTTATAATGAAATCGGTGAGTTTTTTAACTTTGGAGTTTTTTTTTGTTTATAGAGTGAAATCGGTGAGTTTTTTTACTTTGAACTTTTCTTATGGTGTTTTAAGTAAAATTGGTGAGTTTTTTTCAATTGGAATTTTTGTCATGGTCTTTATAGTGAAATTGGGGAGTTTTCTCATTTTGAACTTTTGTTATAGTTTTTAGAGTGAAATTGGTATGATTTTTAAACTTTGAACTTTTGTTATGGTGTGTTAGTGAAATTGGTGAGTTTTTTGACTTGGAAAGTTTGTAATGGTCTTCATAGTGAAATTGGTGAGTTTTTTCACTTTGAACTTTTGCTTAGGGCTTTATAGTGAAATCGGTGAGCTTTTTAACTTTAAACTTTTGTAATGGTCCATAGAGTGAAATTGATGTGTTTTTTCCCTAGGAAATTTTGTCATTGTTTTTATAGTGAAATTGTGGAGTTTTTCAACTTTGAACTTTTGTTATGAATTTTTGAGTGAAATTGATGAGCTTTTTTAACTTTGAACTCTTATAATGGTCTTTATTGTGAAATTGTCCAGTTTTAAAGCTTGAAACTTTTATTTTGGTTTTTATAGTGAAATTGTTAATTTTTTGACTTGGAAACTTTGTTATGGTTTTTATATTGAAATCGGAGAGTTTTTTATCTTTGAACTTTTTTTTTTGGTTCTAGAGTGAAATCGGTGAGTTTTTTCACTTTGAACTTCTGTTATGGTGTTTTAAGTAAAATTGGTGAGTTTTTTTCAATTGGTACTTTTGTCATGGCCTTTATAGTGAAATTGGGGTTTTTTCTCACTTTGAACTTTTGTTATAGTTTTTAGATTGAAATTGGTATGTTTTTTTTTTAACTTTTAACTTTTGTTATGGTGTTTATGGTGAAATTGGTGAGTTTTTCCACTTTGAAATTTCGTTGTTGGATTTATCGTGAAATTCGTGCACTTTTTAACTTTAAACTTTTGTATTGGTCTTTATAGTGAAATTGGTGATTTTTCCACTTTGAACTTTTATTGTGGTTTTAAAGTGAAATTGGGGAGTTTGTCAACTTTGAACTTTTGTTATGAATTTTTGAGTGAAATTGATGAGTTTTTTTTATAAAATTTGAACTCTTGTAATGATCTTAATTGTGAAATGGTTGAGTTTTTAAACTTTAAACTTTTATTTTAGTTTTTATAGTGAAATTGTTGATTTTATTACTTGGAAATTTTGTTATGCCTTTTATAGTGAAATCGGTGAGTTTTTTAACTTTGGAGTTTTTTTTTTGTTTATAGAGTGAAATCGGTGACTTTTTTTACTTTGAACTTTTCTTATGGTGTTTTAAGTAAAATTGGTGAATTTTTTTCAATTGGAATTTTTGTCATGGTCTTTATAGTGAAATTGGGAAGTTTTCTCATTTTGAACTTTTTTTATAGTTTTTAGAGTGAAATTGGTATGATTTTTAAACTTTGAACTTTTGTTATGGTGTGTTAGTGAAATTGGTGAGTTTTTTGACTTGGAAACTTTGTAATGGTCTTCATAGTGAAATTGGTGAGTATTTTCACTTTGAACTTTTGCTTAGGGCTTTATAGTGAAATTGGTGAGCTTTTTAACTTTAAACTTTTGTAATGGTCCATAGAGTGAAATTGATGTGTTTTTCCCCTTGGAACTTTTGTAATGTTTTTTATAGTGAAATTGTGGAGTTTTTCAACTTTGAACTTTTGTTATGAATTTTTGAGTGAAATTGATGAGCTTTTTTAACTTTGAACACTTATAATGGTCTTTATTGTGAAATTGTCCAGTTTTAAAGCTAGAAACTTTTATTTTTGTTTTTATAGTGAAATTGTTAATTTTTTGACTTGGAAACATTGTTATGGTTTTTATATTGAAATCGGAGAGTTTTTTATCTTTGAACTTTTTTTTTTGGTTCTAGAGTGAAATCGGTGAGTTTTTTCACTTTGAACTTCTGTTATGGTGTTTTAAGTAAAATTGGTGAGTTTTTTTCAATTGTTACTTTTGTCATGGTCTTTATAGTGAAATTGGGGTTTTTTCTCACTTTGAACTTTTGTTATAGTTTTTAGATTGAAATTGGTATGTTTTTTTTTTTAACTTTTAACTTTTGTTATGGTGTTTATGGTGAAATTGGTGAGTTTTTCCACTTTGAAATTTCGTTGTTGGATTTATAATGAAATTCGTGCACTTTTTAACTTTAAACTTGTGTATTGGTCTTTATAGTGAAATTGATGATTTTTCCACTTTGAACTTTTATTGTGGTTTTAAAGTGAAATTGGGGAGTTTGTCAACTTTGAACTTTTGTTATGAATTTTTGAGTGAAATTGATGAGTTTTTATTTTATAAATTTTGAACTCTTGTAATGGTCTTTATTGTGAAATTGTTGAGTTTTTAAACTTGAAACTTTTATTTTAGTTTTTATAGTGAATTTGTTGATTTTATTACTTGGAAATTTTGTTATGGCTTTTATAGTGAAATCGGTGAGTTTTTTAACTTTGGAGTTTTTTTTTTGTTTATAGAGTGAAATCGGTGAGTTTTTTTACTTTGAACTTTTCTTATGGTGTTTTAAGTAAAATTGGTGAGTTTTTTTCAATTGGAATTTTTGTCATGGTCTTTATAGTGAAATTGGGGAGTTTTCTCATTTTGAACTTTTGTTATAGTTTTTAGAGTGAAATTGGTATGATTTTTAAACTTTGAACTTTTGTTATGGTGTGTTAGTGAAATTGGTGAGTTTTTTGACTTGGAAACTTTGTAATGGTCTTCATAGTGAAATTTGTGAGTTTTTTCACTTTGAACTTTTGCTTAGGGCTTTATAGTGAAATTGGTGAGCTTTTTAACTTTAAACTTTTGTAATGGTCCATAGAGTGAAATTGATGTGTTTTTCCCCTTGGAACTTTTGTAATGTTTTTATAGTGAAATTGTGGAGTTTTTCAACTTTGAACTTTTGTTATGAATTTTTGAGTGAAATTGATGAGCTTTTTTAACTTTGAACTCTTATAATGGTCTTTATTGTGAAATTGTCCAGTTTTAAAGCTTGAAACTTTTATTTTTATTTTTATAGTGAAATTGTTAATTTTTTGACTTGGAAACTTTGTTATGGTTTTTATATTGAAATCGGAGAGTTTTTTATCTTTGAACTTTTTTTTTTGGTTCTAGAGTGAAATCGGTGAGTTTTTTCACTTTGAACTTCTGTTATGGTGTTTTAAGTAAAATTGGTGAGTTTTTTTCAATTGTTACTTTTGTCATGGTCTTTATAGTGAAATTGGGGTTTTTTCTCACTTTGAACTTTTGTTATAGTTTTTAGATTGAAATTGGTATGTTTTTTTTTAACTTTTAACTTTTGTTATGGTGTTTATGGTGAAATTGGTGAGTTTTTCCACTTTGAAATTTCGTTGTTGGATTTATAATGAAATTCGTGCACTTTTTAACTTTAAACTTTTGTATTGGTCTTTATAGTGAAATTGGTGATTTTTCCACTTTGAACTTTTATTGTGGTTTTAAAGTGAAATTGGGGAGTTTGTCAACTTTGAACTTTTGTTATGAATTTTTGAGTGAAATTGATGAGTTTTTTTTTTATTATAAAATTTGAACTCTTGTAATGGTCTTTATTGTGAAATTGTTGAATTTTTAAACTTGAAACTTTTATTTTAGTTTTTATAGTGAATTTGTTGATTTTATTACTTGGAAATTTTGTTATGGCTTTTATAATGAAATCGGTGAGTTTTTTAACTTTGGAGTTTTTTTTTTGTTTATAGAGTGAAATCGGTGAGTTTTTTTACTTTGAACTTTTCTTATGGTGTTTTAAGTAAAATTGGTGAGTTTTTTTCAATTGGAATTTTTGTCATGGTCTTTATAGTGAAATTGGGGAGTTTTCTCATTTTGAACTTTTGTTATAGTTTTTAGAGTGAAATTGGTATGATTTTTAAACTTTGAACTTTTGTTATGGTGTGTTAGTGAAATTGGTGAGTTTTTTGACTTGGAAAGTTTGTAATGGTCTTCATAGTGAAATTGGTGAGTTTTTTCACTTTGAACTTTTGCTTAGGGCTTTATAGTGAAATTGGTGAGCTTTTTAACTTTAAACTTTTGTAATGGTCCATAGAGTGAAATTGATGTGTTTTTTCCCTAGGAAATTTTGTCATTGTTTTTATAGTGAAATTGTGGAGTTTTTCAACTTTGAACTTTTGTTATGAATTTTTGAGTGAAATTGATGAGCTTTTTTAACTTTGAACTCTTATAATGGTCTTTATTGTGAAATTGTCCAGTTTTAAAGCTTGAAACTTTTATTTTGGTTTTTATAGTGAAATTGTTAATTTTTTGACTTGGAAACTTTATTATGGTTTTTATATTGAAATCGGAGAGTTTTTTTATCTTTGAACTTTTTTTTTTGGTTCTAGAGTGAAATCAGTGAGTTTTTTCACTTTGAACTTCTGTTATGGTGTTTTAAGTAAAATTGGTGAGTTTTTTTCAATTGGTACTTTTGTCATGGCCTTTATAGTGAAATTGGGGTTTTTTCTCACTTTGAACTTTTGTTATAGTTTTTAGATTGAAATTGGTATGTTTTTTTTTAACTTTTAACTTTTGTTATGGTGTTTATGGTGAAATTGGTGAGTTTTTCCACTTTGAAATTTCGTTGTTGGATTTATCGTGAAATTCGTGCACTTTTTAACTTTAAACTTTTGTATTGGTCTTTATAGTGAAATTGGTGATTTTTCCACTTTGAACTTTTATTGTGGTTTTAAAGTGAAATTGGGGAGTTTGTCAACTTTGAACTTTTGTTATGAATTTTTGAGTGAAATTGATCAGTTTTTTTTATAAAATTTGAACTCTTGTAATGGTCTTAATTGTGAAATGGTTGAGTTTTAAAACTTTAAACTTTTATTTTAGTTTTTATAGTGAAATTGTTGATTTTATTACTTGGAAATTTTGTTATGCCTTTTATAGTGAAATCGGTGAGTTTTTTAACTTTGGAGTTTTTTTTTGTTTATAGAGTGAAATCGGTGACTTTTTTTACTTTGAACTTTTCTTATGGTGTTTTAAGTAAAATTGGTGAATTTTTTTCAATTGGAATTTTTGTCATGGTCTTTATAGTGAAATTGGGGAGTTTTCTCATTTTGAACTTTTTTTTAGTTTTTAGAGTGAAATTGGTATGATTTTTAAACTCTGAACTTTTGTTATGGTGTGTTAGTGAAATTGGTGAGTTTTTTGACTTGGAAACTTTGTAATGGTCTTCATAGTGAAATTGGTGAGTATTTTCACTTTGAACTTTTGCTTAGGGCTTTATAGTGAAATTGGTGAGCTTTTTAACTTTAAACTTTTGTAATGGTCCATAGAGTGAAATTGATGTGTTTTTTCCCTTGGAACTTTTGTAATGGTTTTTATAGTGAAATTGTGGAGTTTTTCAACTTTGAACTTTTGTTATGAATTTTTGAGTGAAATTGATGAGCTTTTTTAACTTTGAACTCTTATAATGGTCTTTATTGTGAAATTGTCCAGTTTTAAAGCTTGAAACTTTTATTTTGGTTTTTATAGTGAAATTGTTAATTTTTTGACTTGGAAACTTTGTTATGGTTTTTATATTGAAATCAGAGAGTTTTTTATCTTTGAACTTTTTTTTTTGGTTCTAGAATGAAATCGGTGAGTTTTTTCACTTTGAACTTCTGTTATGGTGTTTTAAGTAAAATTGGTGAGTTTTTTTCAATTGGTACTTTTGTCATGGTCTTTATAGTGAAATTGGGGTTTTTTCTCATTTTGAACTTTTGTTATAGTTTTTAGATTGAAATTGGTATGTTTTTTTTTTAACTTTTAACTTTTGTTATGGTGTTTATGGTGAAATTGGTGAGTTTTTCCACTTTGAAATTTCGTTGTTGGATTTATCGTGAAATTCGTGCACTTTTTAACTTTAAACTTTTGTATTGGTCTTTATAGTGAAATTGGTGATTTTTCCACTTTGAACTTTTATTGTGGTTTTAAAGTGAAATTGGGGAGTTTGTCAACTTTGAACTTTTGTTATGAATTTTTGAGTGAAATTGATGAGTTTTTTTAATAAAATTTGAACTCTTGTAATGGTCTTAATTGTGAAATGGTTGAGTTTTTAAACTTGAAACTTTTATTTTAGTTTTTATAGTGAAATTGTTGATTTTATTACTTGGAAATTTTGTTATGGCTATTATAGTGAAATCGGTGAGTTTTTTAACTTTGGAGTTTTTTTTTTTGTTTTTAGAGTGAAATCGGTGACTTTTTTTACTTTATACTTTTCTTATGGTGTTTTAAGTAAAATTGGTGAATTTTTTTCAATTGGAATTTTTGTCATGGTCTTTATAGTGAAATTGGGGAGTTTTCTCATTTTGAACTTTTTTTTAGTTTTTAGAGTGAAATTGGTATGATTTTTAAAGTTTGAACTTTTGTTATGGTGTGTTAGTGAAATTGGTGAGTTTTTTGACTTGGAAACTTTGTAATGGTCTTCATAGTGAAATTGGTGAGTATTTTCACTTTGAACTTTTGCTTAGGGCTTTATAGTGAAATTGATGAGCTTTTTAACTTTAAACTTTTGTAATGGTCCATAGAGTGAAAGTGATGTGTTTTTCCCCTTGGAACTTTTGTAATGTTTTTTATAGTGAAATTGTGGAGTTTTTCAACTTTGAACTTTTGTTATGAATTTTTGATTGAAATTGATGAGTTTTTTTAACTTTGAACTCTTATAATGGTCTTTATTGTGAAATTGTCCAGTTTTAAAGCTTGAAACTTTTATTTTTGTTTTTATAGTTAAATTGTTAATTTTTTGACTTGGAAACTTTGTTATGGTTTTTATATTGAAATCAGAGAGTTTTTTATCTTTGAACTTTTTTTTTTGGTTCTAGAGTGAAATCGGTGAGTTTTTTCGCTTTGAACTTCTGTTATGGTGTTTTAAGTAAATTGGTGAGTTTTTTTCAATTGGTACTTTTGTCATGGTCTTTATAGTGAAATTGGGGTTTTTTCTCACTTTGAACTTTTGTTATAGTTTTTAGATTGAAATTGGTATGTTTTTTTTTTAACTTTTAACTTTTGTTATGGTGTTTATGGTGAAATTGGTGAGTTTTTCCACTTTGAAATTTCGTTGTTGGATTAATCGTGAAATTCGTGCACTTTTTAACTTTAAACTTTTGTATTGGTCTTTATAGTGAAATTGGTGATTTTTCCACTTTGAACTTTTATTGTGGTTTTAAAGTGAAATTGGGGAGTTTGTCAACTTTGAACTTTTGTTATGAATTTTTTAGTGAAATTGATGAGTTTTTTTTATAAAATTTGAACTCTTGTAATGGTCTTAATTGTGAAATGGTTGAGTTTTTAAACTTTAAACTTTTATTTTAGTTTTTATAGTGAAATTGTTGATTTTATTACTTGGAAATTTTGTTATGGCTTTTATAGTGAAATCGGTGAGTTTTTTAACTTTGGAGTTTTTTTTTGTTTATAGAGTGAAATCGGTGAGTTTTTTTACTTTGAACTTTTCTTATGGTGTTTTAAGTAAAATTGGTGAATTTTTTTCAATTGGAATTTTTGTCATGGTCTTTATAGTGAAATTGGGGAGTTTTCTCATTTTGAACTTTTTTTTTTATAGTTTTTAGAGTGAAATTGGTATGATTTTTAAACTTTGAACTTTTGTTATGGTGTGTTAGTGAAATTGGTGAGTTTTTTGACTTGGAAACTTTGTAATGGTCTTCATAGTGAAATTGGTGAATTTTTTCACTTTGAACTTTTGCTTAGGGCTTTATAGTGAAATTGGTGAGCTTTTTAACTTTAAACTTTTGTAATGGTCCATAGAGTGAAATTGATGTGTTTTTCACTTGGAACTTTTGTAATGGTTTTTATAGTGAAATTGTGGAGTTATTCAACTTTGAACTTTTGTTATGAATTTTTGAGTGAAATTGATGAGCTTTTTTAACTTTGAACTCTTATAATGGTCTTTATTGTGAAATTGTCCAATTTTAAAGCTTAAAACTTTTATTTTGGTTTTTATAGTGAAATTGTTAATTTTTTTACTTGGACACTTTGTTATGGTTTTTATATTGAAATCGGAGAGTTTTTTATCTTTGAACTTTTTTTTTTGGTTCTAGAGTGAAATCGGTGAGTTTTTTCACTTTGAACTTCTGTTATGGTGTTTTAAGTAAAATTGGTGAGTTTTTTTCAATTGGTACTTTTGTCATGGTTTTATAGTGAAATTGGGGTTTTTTCTCACTTTGAACTTTTGTTATAGTTTTTAGATTGAAATTGGTATGTTTTTTTTTTAACTTTTAACTTTTGTTATGGTGTTTATGGTGAAATTGGTGATTTTTCCACTTTGAACTTTTATTGCGGTTTTAAAGTGAAATTGGGGAGTTTGTCAACTTTGAACTTTTGTTATGAATTTTTGAGTGAAATTGATGAGTTTTTTTTATAAAATTTGAACTCTTATAATGGTCTTAATTGTGAAATTGTTGAGTTTTTAAACTTTAAACTTTTATTTTAGTTTTTATAGTGAAATTGTTGATTTTATTACTTGGAAATTTTGTTATGGCTTTTATAGTGAAATCGGTGAGTTTTTTAACTTTGGAGTTTTTTTTTTGTTTATAGAGTGAAATCGGTGAGTTTTTTTACTTTGAGCTTTTCTTATGGTGTTTTAAGTAAAATTGGTGAATTTTTTTCAATTGGAATTTTTGTCATGGTCTTTATAGTGAAATTGGGGAGTTTTCTCATTTTGAACTTTTTTTATAGTTTTTAGAGTGAAATTGGTATGATTTTTAAACTTTGAACTTTTGTTATGGTGTGTTAGTGAAATTGGTGAGTTTTTTGACTTGGAAACTTTGTAATGGTCTTCATAGTGAAATTGGTGAGTTTTTTCACTTTGAACTTTTGCTTAGGGCTTTATAGTGAAATTGGTGAGCTTTTTAACTTTAAACTTTTGTAATGGTCCATAGAGTGAAATTGATGTGTTTTTTCCCTTGGAACTTTTGTAATGGTTTTTATAGTGAAATTGTGGAGTTTTTCAACTTTGAACTTTTGTTATGAATTTTTGAGTGAAATTGATGAGCTTTTTTAACTTTGAACTCTTATAATGGTCTTTATTGTGAAATTGTCCAGTTTTAAAGCTTGAAACTTTTATTTTGGTTTTTATAGTGAAATTGTTAATTTTTTGACTTGGAAACTTTGTTATGGTTTTTATATTGAAATCGGAGAGTTTTTTATCTTTGAACTTTTATTTTGGTTCTAGAGTGAAATTGGTGAGTTTTTTCAGTTTGAACTTCTGTTATGGTGTTTTAAGTAAAATTGGTGAGTTTTTTTCAATTGGTACTTTTGTCATGGTCTTTATAGTGAAATTGGGGTTTTTTCTCACTTTGAACTTTTGTTATAGTTTTTAGATTGAAATTGGTATGTTTTTTTTTTAACTTTTAACTTTTGTTATGGTGTTTATGGTGAAATTGGTGATTTTTCCACTTTGAACTTTTATTGTGGTTTTAAAGTGAAATTGGGGAGTTTGTCAACTTTGAACTTTTGTTATGAATTTTTGAGTGAAATTGATGAGTTTTCTTTTTATAAAATTTGAACTCTTGTAATGGTCTTTATTGTGAAATTGTTGAGTTTTTAAACTTGAAACTTTTATTTTAGTTTTTATAGTGAAATTGTTGATTTTGTTACTTGGAAATTTTGTTATGGCTTTTATAGTGAAATCGGTGAGTTTTTTAACTTTGGAGTTTTTTTTTTGTTTATAGAGTGAAATCAGTGAGTTTTTTTACTTTGAACTTTTCTTATGGTGTTTTAAGTAAAATTGGTGAGTTTTTTTCAATTGGAATTTTTGTCATGGTCTTTATAGTGAAATTGGGGAGTTTTCTCATTTTGAACTTTTGTTATAGTTTTTAGAGTGAAATTGGTATGATTTTTAAACTTTGAACTTTTGTTATGGTGTGTTAGTGAAATTGGTGAGTTTTTTGACTTGGAAAGTTTGTAATGGTCTTCATAGTGAAATTGGTGAGTTTTTTCACTTTGAACTTTTGCTTAGGGCTTTATAGTGAAATTGGTGAGCTTTTTAACTTTAAACTTTTGTAATGGTCCATAGAGTGAAATTGATGTGTTTTTTCCCTAGGAAATTTTGTCATTGTTTTTATAGTGAAATTGTGGAGTTTTTCAACTTTGAACTTTTGTTATGAATTTTTGAGTGAAATTGATGAGCTTTTTTAACTTTGAACTCTTATAATGGTCTTTATTGTGAAATTGTCCAGTTTTAAAGCTTGAAACTTTTATTTTGGTTTTTATAGTGAAATTGTTAATTTTTTGACTTGGAAACTTTATTATGGTTTTTATATTGAAATCGGAGAGTTTTTTTATCTTTGAACTTTTTTTTTTGGTTCTAGAGTGAAATCAGTGAGTTTTTTCACTTTGAACTTCTGTTATGGTGTTTTAAGTAAAATTGGTGAGTTTTTTTCAATTGGTACTTTTGTCATGGCCTTTATAGTGAAATTGGGGTTTTTTCTCACTTTGAACTTTTGTTATAGTTTTTAGATTGAAATTGGTATGTTTTTTTTTAACTTTTAACTTTTGTTATGGTGTTTATGGTGAAATTGGTGAGTTTTTCCACTTTGAAATTTCGTTGTTGGATTTATCGTGAAATTCGTGCACTTTTTAACTTTAAACTTTTGTATTGGTCTTTATAGTGAAATTGGTGATTTTTCATCTTTGAACTTTTATTGTGGTTTTAAAGTGAAATTGGGGAGTTTGTCAACTTTGAACTTTTGTTATGAATTTTTGAGTGAAATTGATCAGTTTTTTTTATAAAATTTGAACTCTTGTAATGGTCTTAATTGTGAAATGGTTGAGTTTTAAAACTTTAAACTTTTATTTTAGTTTTTATAGTGAAATTGTTGATTTTATTACTTGGAAATTTTGTTATGCCTTTTATAGTGAAATCGGTGAGTTTTTTAACTTTGGAGTTTTTTTTTGTTTATAGAGTGAAATCGGTGACTTTTTTTACTTTGAACTTTTCTTATGGTGTTTTAAGTAAAATTGGTGAATTTTTTTCAATTGGAATTTTTGTCATGGTCTTTATAGTGAAATTGGGGAGTTTTCTCATTTTGAACTTTTTTTTAGTTTTTAGAGTGAAATTGGTATGATTTTTAAACTCTGAACTTTTGTTATGGTGTGTTAGTGAAATTGGTGAGTTTTTTGACTTGGAAACTTTGTAATGGTCTTCATAGTGAAATTGGTGAGTATTTTCACTTTGAACTTTTGCTTAGGGCTTTATAGTGAAATTGGTGAGCTTTTTAACTTTAAACTTTTGTAATGGTCCATAGAGTGAAATTGATGTGTTTTTTCCCTTGGAACTTTTGTAATGGTTTTTATAGTGAAATTGTGGAGTTTTTCAACTTTGAACTTTTGTTATGAATTTTTGAGTGAAATTGATGAGCTTTTTTAACTTTGAACTCTTATAATGGTCTTTATTGTGAAATTGTCCAGTTTTAAAGCTTGAAACTTTTATTTTGGTTTTTATAGTGAAATTGTTAATTTTTTGACTTGGAAACTTTGTTATGGTTTTTATATTGAAATCAGAGAGTTTTTTATCTTTGAACTTTTTTTTTTGGTTCTAGAATGAAATCGGTGAGTTTTTTCACTTTGAACTTCTGTTATGGTGTTTTAAGTAAAATTGGTGAGTTTTTTTCAATTGGTACTTTTGTCATGGTCTTTATAGTGAAATTGGGGTTTTTTCTCATTTTGAACTTTTGTTATAGTTTTTAGATTGAAATTGGTATGTTTTTTTTTTAACTTTTAACTTTTGTTATGGTGTTTATGGTGAAATTGGTGAGTTTTTCCACTTTGAAATTTCGTTGTTGGATTTATCGTGAAATTCGTGCACTTTTTAACTTTAAACTTTTGTATTGGTCTTTATAGTGAAATTGGTGATTTTTCCACTTTGAACTTTTATTGTGGTTTTAAAGTGAAATTGGGGAGTTTGTCAACTTTGAACTTTTGTTATGAATTTTTGAGT
>CAWUDS030001568.1:0-38875 GCA_963859935.3 Lathyrus sativus
ACTTTTCTTATGGTGTTTTAAGTAAAATTGGTGAGTTTTTTTCAATTGGAATTTTTGTCATGGTCTTTATAGTGAAATTGGGGAGTTTTCTCATTTTGAACTTTTGTTATAGTTTTTAGAGTGAAATTGGTATGGTTTTTAAATTTTGAACTTTTGTTATGGTGTGTTAGTGAAATTGGTGAGTTTTTTGCCTTGGAAACTTTGTAATGGTCTTCATAGTGAAATTGGTGAGTCTTTTTCACTTTGAACTTTTGCTTAGGGCTTTATAGTGAAATTGGTGAGCTTTTTAACTTTAAACTTTTGTAATGGTCCATAGAGTGAAATTGATGTGTTTTTTCCCTTGGAGCTTTTGTAATGGTTTTTATAGTGAAATTGTGTAGTTTTTCAACTTTGAACTTTTGTTATGAATTTTTGAGTGAAATTGATGAGCTTTTTTAACTTTGAACTCTTATAATGGTCTTTATTGTGAAATTGTCCAGTTTTAAAGCTTGAAACTTTTATTTTGATTTTTATAGTGAAATTGTTAATTTTTTGACCTAGAAACTTTGTTATGGTTTTGATATTGAAATCGGAGAGTTTTTTTATCTTTGAACTTTTTTTTTTGGTTCTAGAGTGAAATCGGTGAGTTTTTTCACTTTGAACTTCTGTTATGGTGTTTTAAGTAAAATTGGTGAGTTTTTTCCAATTGGTACTTTTGTCATAGTCTTTATAGTGAAATTGGGGTTTTTTCTCACTTTGAACTTTTGTTATAGTTTTTAGATTGAAATTGGTATGTTTTTTTTTTAATTTTTAACTTTTGTTATGGTGTTTATGGTGAAATTGGTGAGTTTTTCCACTTTGAACTTTCGTTGTTGGATTTATAGTGAAATTCGTGCACTTTTTGACTTTAAACTTTTGTATTGGTCTTTATAGTGAAATTGGTGATTTTTCCACTTTGAACTTTTATTGTGGTTTTAAAGAGAAATTGGGGAGTTTGTCAACTTTGAACTTTTGTTATGAATTTTTGAGTGAAATCGATGAGTTTTTTTTTATAAAATATGAACTCTTGTAATGGTCTTTATTGTTAAATTGTTGAGTTTTTAAACTTGAAACTTTTATTTTAGTTTTTATAGTGAAATTGTTGATTTTATTACTTGAAAATTTTGTTATGGCTTTTATAGTGAAATCGGTGAGTTTTTTAACTTTGGAGTTTTTTTTTTGTTTATAGAGTGAAATTGGTGAGTTTTTTTACTTTGAACTTTTCTTATGGTGTTTTAAGTAAAATTGGTGAGTTTTTTTCAATTGGAATTTTTGTCATGGTCTTTATAGTGAAATTGGGGAGTTTTCTCATTTTGAACTTTTGTTATAGTTTTTAGAGTGAAATTGGTATGGTTTTTAAATTTTGAACTTTTGTTATGGTGTGTTAGTGAAATTGGTGAGTTTTTTGCCTTGGAAACTTTGTAATGGTCTTCATAGTGAAATTGGTGAGTCTTTTTCACTTTGAACTTTTGCTTAGGGCTTTATAGTGAAATTGGTTAGCTTTTTAACTTTAAACTTTTGTAATGGTCCATAGAGTGAAATTGATGTGTTTTTTCCCTTGGAGCTTTTGTAATGGTTTTTATAGTGAAATTGTGTAGTTTTTCAACTTTGAACTTTTGTTATGAATTTTTGAGTGAAATTGATGAGCTTTTTTAACTTTGAACTCTTATAATGGTCTTTATTGTGAAATTGTCCAGTTTTAAAGCTTGAAACTTTTATTTTGGTTTTTATAGTGAAATTGTTAATTTTTTGACTTGGAAACTTTGTTATGGTATTTATATTGAAATCAGAGAGTTTTTTTATCTTTGAACTTTTTTTTTTGGTTCTAGAGTGAAATCGGTGAGTTTTTTCACTTTGAACTTCTGTTATGGTGTTTTAAGTAAAATTGGTGAGTTTTTTTCAATTGGTACTTTTGTCATAGTCTTTATAGTGAAATTGGGTTTTTTCTCACTTTGAACTTTTGTTATAGTTTTTAGATTGAAATTGGTATGTTTTTTTTAATTTTTAACTTTTGTTATGGTGTTTATGGTGAAATTGGTGAGTTTTTCCACTTTGAACTTTCGTTGTTGGATTTATAGTGAAATTCGTGCACTTTTTAACTTTAAACTTTTGTATTGGTCTTTATAGTGAAATTGGTGATTTTTCCACTTTGAACTTTTATTGTGGTTTTAAAGAGAAATTGGGGAGTTTGTCAACTTTGAACTTTTGTTATGAATTTTTGAGTGAAATTGATGAGTTTTTTTTATAAAATATGAAATCTTGTAATGGTCTTTATTGTTAAATTGTTGAGTTCTTAAACTTGAAACTTTTATTTTAGTTTTTATAGTGAAATTGTTGATTTTATTACTTGGAAATTTTGTTATGGCTTTTATAGTGAAATCGGTGAGTTTTTTAACTTTGGAGTTTTTTTTTTTGTTTATAGAGTGAAATCGGTGAGTTTTTTTACTTTGAACTTTTCTTATGGTGTTTTAAGTAAAATTGGTGACTTTTTTTCAATTGGAATTTTTGTCATGGTCTTTATAGTGAAATTGGGGAGTTTTCTCATTTTGAACTTTTGTTATAGTTTTTAGAGTGAAATTGGTATGGTTTTTAAATTTTGAACTTTTGTTATGGTGTGTTAGTAAAATTGGTGAGTTTTTTGCCTTGGAAACTTTGTAATGGTCTTCATAGTGAAATTGGTGAGTCTTTTTCACTTTGAACTTTTGCTTAGGGCTTTATAGTGAAATTGGTGAGCTTTTTAACTTTAAACTTTTGTAATGGTCCATAGAGTGAAATTGATGTGTTTCCCTTGGAGCTTTTGTAATGGTTTTTATAGTGAAATTGTGTAGTTTTTCAACTTTGAACTTTTGTTATGAATTTTTGAGTGAAATTGATGAGCTTTTTTAACTTTGAACTCTTATAATGGTCTTTATTGTGAAATTGTCCAGTTTTAAAGCTTGAAACTTTTATTTTGATTTTTATAGTGAAATTGTTAATTTTTTGACCTAGAAACTTTGTTATGGTTTTTATATTGAAATCAGAGAGTTTTTTATCTTTGAACTTTTTTTTTGGTTCTAGAGTGAAATTGGTGAGTTTTTTCACTTTGAACTTCTGTTATGGTGTTTTAAGTAAAATTGGTGAGTTTTTTTCAATTGGTACTTTTGTCATAGTCTTTATAGTGAAATTGGGGTTTTTTCTCACTTTGAACTTTTGTTATAGTTTTTAGATTGAAATTGGTATGTTTTTTTTTTAATTTTTAACTTTTGTTATGGTGTTTATGGTGAAATTGGTGAGTTTTTCCACTTTGAACTTTCGTTGTTGGATTTATAGTGAAATTCGTGCACTTTTTGACTTTAAACTTTTGTATTGGTCTTTATAGTGAAATTGGTGATTTTTCCACTTTGAACTTTTATTGTGGTTTTAAAGAGAAATTGGGGAGTTTGTCAACTTTGAACTTTTGTTATGAATTTTTGAGTGAAATCGATGAGTTTTTTTTATAAAATATGAACTCTTGTACTGGTCTTTATTGTTAAATTGTTGAGTTTTTAAACTTGAAACTTTTATTTTAGTTTTTATAGTGAAATTGTTGATTTTATTACTTGAAAATTTTGTTATGGCTTTTATAGTGAAATCGGTGAGTTTTTTAACTTTGGAGTTTTTTTTTTGTTTATAGAGTGAAATTGGTGAGTTTTTTTACTTTGAACTTTTCTTATGGTGTTTTAAGTAAAATTGGTGAGTTTTTTTCAATTGGAATTTTTGTCATGGTCTTTATAGTGAAATTGGGGAGTTTTCTCATTTTGAACTTTTGTTATAGTTTTTAGAGTGAAATTGGTATGGTTTTTAAATTTTGAACTTTTGTTATGGTGTGTTAGTGAAATTGGTGAGTTTTTTGCCTTGGAAACTTTGTAATGCTCTTCATAATGAAATTGGTGCGTCTTTTTCACTTTGAACTTTTGCTTAGGGCTTTATAGTGAAATTGGTGAGCTTTTTAACTTTAAACTTTTGTAATGGTCCATAGAGTGAAATTGATGTGTTTTTTCCCTTGGAGCTTTTGTAATGGTTTTTATAGTGAAATTGTGGAGTTTTTCAACTTTGAACTTTTGTTATGAATTTTTGAGTGAAATTGATGAGCTTTTTTAACTTTGAACTCTTATAATGGTCTTTATTGTGAAATTGTCCAATTTTAAAGCTTGAAACTTTTATTTTGGTTTTTATAGTGAAATTGTTAATTTTTTGACTTGGAAACTTTGTTATGGTTTTTATATTGAAATCGGAGAGTTTTTTTATCTTTGAACTTTTTTTTTTGGTTCAAGAGTGAAATCGGTGAGTTTTTTCACTTTGAACTTCTGTTATGGTGTTTTAAGTAAAATTGGTGAGTTTTTTTCAATTGGTACTTTTGTCATAGTCTTTATAGTGAAATTGGGTTTTTTCTCACTTTGAACTTTTGTTATAGTTTTTAGATTGAAATTGGTATGTTTTTTTTTTTTAATTTTTAACTTTTGTTATGGTGTTTATGGTGAAATTGGTGAGTTTTTCCACTTTGAACTTTCGTTGTTGGATTTATAGTGAAATTCGTGCACTTTTTAACTTTAAACTTTTGTATTGGTCTTTATAGTGAAATTGGTGATTTTTCCACTTTGAACTTTTATTGTGGTTTTAAAGAGAAATTGGGGAGTTTGTCAACTTTGAACTTTTGTTATGAATTTTTGAGTGAAATTGATGAGTTTTTTTTATAAAATATGAAATCTTGTAATGGTCTTTATTGTTAAATTGTTGAGTTCTTAAACTTGAAACTTTTATTTTAGTTTTTATAGTGAAATTGTTGATTTTATTACTTGGAAATTTTGTTATGGCTTTTATAGTGAAATCGGTGAGTTTTTTAACTTTGGAGTTTTTTTTTTGTTTATAGAGTGAAATCGGTGAGTTTTTTTACTTTGAACTTTTCTTATGGTGTTTTAAGTAAAATTGGTGAGTTTTTTTCAATTGGAATTTTTGTCATGGTCTTTATAGTGAAATTGGGGAGTTTTCTCATTTTGAACTTTTGTTATAGTTTTTAGAGTGAAATTGGTATGGTTTTTAAATTTTGAACTTTTGCTATGGTGTGTTAGTGAAATTGGTGAGTTTTTTGCCTTGGAAACTTTGTAATGGTCTTCATAGTGAAATTGGTGAGTCTTTTTCACTTTGAACTTTTGCTTAGGGCTTTATAGTGAAATTGGTGAGCTTTTTAACTTTAAACTTTTGTAATGGTTCATAGAGTGAAATTGATGTGTTTTTTCCCTTGGAGCTTTTGTAATGGTTTTTATAGTGAAATTGTGTAGTTTTTCAACTTTGAACTATTGTTATGAATTTTTGAGTGAAATTGATGAGCTTTTTTAACTTTGAACTCTTATAATGGTCTTTATTGTGAAATTGTCCAGTTTTAAAGCTTGAAACTTTTATTTTGATTTTTATAGTGAAATTGTTAATTTTTTGACCTAGAAACTTTGTTATGGTTTTTATATTGAAATCGGAGAGTTTTTTTATCTTTGAACTTTTTTTTTTGGTTCTAGAGTGAAATCGGTGAGTTTTTTCACTTTGAACTTCTGTTATGGTGTTTTAAGTAAAATTGGTGAGTTTTTTTCAATTGGTACTTTTGTCATAGTCTTTATAGTGAAATTGGGGTTTTTTCTCACTTTGAACTTTTGTTATAGTTTTTAGATTGAAATTGGTATGTTTTTTTTTTTAATTTTTAACTTATGTTATGGTGTTTATGGTGAAATTGGTGAGTTTTTCCACTTTGAACTTTCGTTGTTGGATTTATAGTGAAATTCGTGCACTTTTTGACTTTAAACTTTTGTATTGGTCTTTATAGTGAAATTGGTGATTTTTCCACTTTGAACTTTTATTGTGGTTTTAAAGAGAAATTGGGGAGTTTGTCAACTTTGAACTTTTGTTATGAATTTTTGAGTGAAATCGATGAGTTTTTTTTTATAAAATATGAACTCTTGTAATGGTCTTTATTGTTAAATTGTTGAGTTTTTAAACTTGAAACTTTTATTTTAGTTTTTATAGTGAAATTGTTGATTTTATTACTTGAAAATTTTGTTATGGCTTTTATAGTGAAATCGGTGAGTTTTTTAACTTTGGAGTTTTTTTTTGTTTATAGAGTGAAATTGGTGAGTTTTTTTACTTTGAACTTTTCTTATGGTGTTTTAAGTAAAATTGGTGAGTTTTTTTCAATTGGAATTTTTGTCATGGTCTTTATAGTGAAATTGGGGAGTTTTCTCATTTTGAACTTTTATTATAGTTTTTAGAGTGAAATTGGTATGGTTTTTAAATTTTGAACTTTTGTTATGGTGTGTTAGTGAAATTGGTGAGTTTTTTGCCTTGGAAACTTTGTAATGGTCTTCATAATGAAATTGGTGCGTCTTTTTCACTTTGAACTTTTGCTTAGGGCTTTATAGTGAAATTGGTGAGCTTTTTAACTTTAAACTTTTGTAATGGTCCATAGAGTGAAATTGATGTGTTTTTTCCCTTGGAGCTTTTGTAATGGTTTTTATAGTGAAATTGTGGAGTTTTTCAACTTTGAACTTTTGTTATGAATTTTTGAGTGAAATTGATGAGCTTTTTTAACTTTGAACTCTTATAATGGTCTTTATTGTGAAATTGTCCAGTTTTAAATCTTGAAACTTTTATTTTGGTTTTTATAGTGAAATTGTTAATTTTTTGACTTGGAAACTTTGTTATGGTTTTTATATTGAAATCGGAGAGTTTTTTTATCTTTGAACTTTTTTTTTTTGGTTCTAGAGTGAAATCGGTGAGTTTTTTCACTTTGAACTTCTGTTATGGTGTTTTAAGTAAAATTGGTGAGTTTTTTTCAATTGGTACTTTTGTCATAGTCTTTATAGTGAAATTGGGTTTTTTCTCACTTTGAACTTTTGTTATAGTTTTTAGATTGAAATTGGTATGTTTTTTTTTAATTTTTAACTTTTGTTATGGTGTTTATGGTGAAATTGGTGAGTTTTTCCACTTTGAACTTTCGTTGTTGGATTTATAGTGAAATTCGTGCACTTTTTAACTTTAAACTTTTGTATTGGTCTTTATAGTGAAATTGGTGATTTTTCCACTTTGAACTTTTATTGTGGTTTTAAAGAGAAATTGGGGAGTTTGTCAACTCTGAACTTTTGTTATGAATTTTTGAGTGAAATTGATGAGTTTTTTTTATAAAATATGAAATCTTGTAATGGTCTTTATTGTTAAATTGTTGAGTTCTTAAACTTGAAACTTTTATTTTAGTTTTTATAGTGAAATTGTTGATTTTATTACTTGGAAATTTTGTTATGGCTTTTATAGTGAAATCGGTGAGTTTTTAACTTTGGAGTTTTTTTTTTGTTTATAGAGTGAAATTGGTGAGTTTTTTTACTTTGAACTTTTCTTATGGTGTTTTAAGTAAAATTGGTGAGTTTTTTTCAATTGGAATTTTTGTCATGGTCTTTATAGTGAAATTGGGGAGTTTTCTCATTTTGAACTTTTATTATAGTTTTTAGAGTGAAATTGGTATGGTTTTTAAATTTTGAACTTTTGTTATGGTGTGTTAGTGAAATTGGTGAGTTTTTTGCCTTGGAAACTTTGTAATGGTCTTCATAATGAAATTGGTGCGTCTTTTTCACTTTGAACTTTTGCTTAGGGCTTTATAGTGAAATTGGTGAGCTTTTTAACTTTAAACTTTTGTAATGGTCCATAGAGTGAAATTGATGTGTTTTTTCCCTTGGAGCTTTTGTAATGGTTTTTATAGTGAAATTGTGGAGTTTTTCAACTTTGAACTTTTGTTATGAATTTTTGAGTGAAATTGATGAGCTTTTTTAACTTTGAACTCTTATAATGGTCTTTATTGTGAAATTGTCCAGTTTTAAAGCTTGAAACTTTTATTTTGGTTTTTATAGTGAAATTGTTAATTTTTTGACTTGGAAACTTTGTTATGGTATTTATATTGAAATCAGAGAGTTTTTTTATCTTTGAACTTTTTTTTTTGGTTCTAGAGTGAAATCGGTGAGTTTTTTCACTTTGAACTTCTGTTATGGTATTTTAAGTAAAATTGGTGAGTTTTTTTCAATTGGTACTTTTGTCATAGTCTTTATAGTGAAATTGGGTTTTTTCTCACTTTGAACTTTTGTTATAGTTTTTAGATTGAAATTGGTATGTTTTTTTTTTAATTTTTAACTTTTGTTATGGTGTTTATGGTGAAATTGGTGAGTTTTTCCACTTTGAACTTTCGTTGTTGGATTTATAGTGAAATTCGTGCACTTTTTAACTTTAAACTTTTGTATTGGTCTTTATAGTGAAATTGGTGATTTTTCCACTTTGAACTTTTATTGTGGTTTTAAAGAGAAATTGGGGAGTTTGTCAACTTTGAACTTTTGTTATGAATTTTTGAGTGAAATTGATGAGTTTTTTTTATAAAATATTAAAATCTTGTAATGGTCTTTATTGTTAAATTGTTGAGTTCTTAAACTTGAAACTTTTATTTTAGTTTTTATAGTGAAATTGTTGATTTTATTACTTGGAAATTTTGTTATGGCTTTTATAGTGAAATCGGTGAGTTTTTTTAACTTTGGAGTTTTTTTTTTGTTTATAGAGTGAAATCGGTGAGTTTTTTTACTTTGAACTTTTCTTATGGTGTTTTAAGTAAAATTGGTGACTTTTTTTCAATTGGAATTTTTGTCATGGTCTTTATAGTGAAATTGGGGAGTTTTCTCATTTTGAACTTTTGTTATAGTTTTTAGAGTGAAATTGGTATGGTTTTTAAATTTTGAACTTTTGTTATGGTGTGTTAGTGAAATTGGTGAGTTTTTTGCCTTGGAAACTTTGTAATGGTCTTCATAGTGAAATTGGTGAGTCTTTTTCACTTTGAACTTTTGCTTAGGGCTTTATAGTGAAATTGGTGAGCTTTTTAACTTTAAACTTTTGTAATGGTCCATAGAGTGAAATTGATGTGTTTTTTCCCTTGGAGCTTTTGTAATAGTTTTTATAGTGAAATTGTGTAGTTTTTCAACTTTGAACTTTTGTTATGAATTTTTGAGTGAAATTGATGAGCTTTTTTAACTGTGAAATTGTCCAGTTTTAAAGCTTGAAACTTTTATTTTGATTTTTATAGTGAAATTGTTAATTTTTTGACCTAGAAACTTTGTTATGGTTTTTATATTGAAATCGGAGAGTTTTTTTATCTTTGAACTTTTTTTTTTGGTTCTAGAGTGAAATCGGTGAGTTTTTTCACTTTGAACTTCTGTTATGGTGTTTTAAGTAAAATTGGTGAGTTTTTTTCAATTGGTACTTTTGTCATAGTCTTTATAGTGAAATTGGGGTTTTTTCTCACTTTGAGCTTTTGTTATAGTTTTTAGATTGAAATTGGTATGTTTTTTTTTAATTTTTAACTTTTGTTATGGTGTTTATGGTGAAATTGTTGAGTTTTTCCACTTTGAACTTTCGTTGTTGGATTTATAGTGAAATTCGTGCACTTTTTGACTTTAAACTTTTGTATTGGTCTTTATAGTGAAATTGGTGGTTTTTCCACTTTGAACTTTTATTGTGGTTTTAAAGAGAAATTGGGGAGTTTGTAAACTTTGAACTTTTGTTATGAATTTCTGAGTGAAATCGATGAGTTTTTTTTATAAAATATGAACTCTTGTAATGGTCTTTATTGTTAAATTGTTGAGTTTTTAAACTTGAAACTTTTATTTTAGTTTTTATAGTGAAATTGTTGATTTTATTACTTGAAAATTTTGTTATGGCTTTTATAGTGAAATCGGTGAGTTTTTTAACTTTGGAGTTTTTTTTTTGTTTATAGAGTGAAATTGGTGAGTTTTTTTACTTTGAACTTTTCTTATGGTGTTTTAAGTAAAATTGGTGAGTTTTTTTCAATTGGAATTTTTGTCATGGTCTTTATAGTGAAATTGGGGAGTTTTCTCATTTTGAACTTTTGTTATAGTTTTTAGAGTGAAATTGGTATGGTTTTTAAATTTTGAACTTTTGTTATGGTGTGTTAGTGAAATTGGTGAGTTTTTTGCCTTGGAAACTTTGTAATGGTCTTCATAATGAAATTGGTGCGTCTTTTTCACTTTGAACTTTTGCTTAGGGCTTTTTAGTGAAATTGGTGAGCTTTTTAACTTTAAACTTTTGTAATGGTCCATAGAGTGAAATTGATGTGTTTTTTCCCTTGGAGCTTTTGTAATGGTTTTTATAGTGAAATTGTGGAGTTTTTCAACTTTGAACTTTTGTTATGAATTTTTGAGTGAAATTGATGAGCTTTTTTAACTTTGAACTCTTATAATGGTCTTTATTGTGAAATTGTCCAGTTTTAAAGCTTGAAACTTTTATTTTGGTTTTTATAGTGAAATTGTTAATTTTTTGACTTGGAAACTTTGTTATGGTTTTTATATTGAAATCGGAGAGTTTTTTTATCTTTGAACTTTTTTTTTTGGTTCTAGAGTGAAATCGGTGAGTTTTTTCACTTTGAACTTCTGTTATGGTGTTTTAAGTAAAATTGGTGAGTTTTTTTCAATTGGTACTTTTGTCATAGTCTTTATAGTGAAATTGGGTTTTTTCTCACTTTGAACTTTTGTTATAGTTTTTAGATTGAAATTGGTATGTTTTTTTTAATTTTTAACTTTTGTTATGGTGTTTATGGTGAAATTGGTGAGTTTTTCCACTTTGAACTTTCGTTGTTGGATTTATAGTGAAATTCGTGCACTTTTTAACTTTAAACTTTTGTATTGGTCTTTATAGTGAAATTGGTGATTTTTCCACTTTGAACTTTTATTGTGGTTTTAAAGAGAAATTGGGGAGTTTGTCAACTTTGAACTTTTGTTATGAATTTTTGAGTGAAATTGATGAGTTTTTTTTATAAAATATGAAATCTTGTAATGGTCTTTATTGTTAAATTGTTGAGTTCTTAAACTTGAAACTTTTATTTTAGTTTTTATAGTGAAAATGTTGATTTTATTACTTGGAAATTTTGTTATGGCTTTTATAGTGAAATCGGTGAGTTTTTTAACTTTGGAGTTTTTTTTTTGTTTATAGAGTGAAATCGGTGAGTTTTTTTACTTTGAACTTTTCTTATGGTGTTTTAAGTAAAATTGGTGACTTTTTTTCAATTGGAATTTTTGTCATGGTCTTTATAGTGAAATTGGGGAGTTTTCTCATTTTGAACTTTTGTTATAGTTTTTAGAGTGAAATTGGTATGGTTTTTAAATTTTGAACTTTTGTTATGGTGTGTTAGTGAAATTGGTGAGTTTTTTGCCTTGGAAACTTTGTAATGGTCTTCATAGTGAAATTGGTGAGTCTTTTTCACTTTGAACTTTTGCTTAGGTCTTTATAGTGAAATTGGTGAGCTTTTTAACTTTAAACTTTTGTAATGGTCCATAGAGTGAAATTGATGTGTTTTTTCCCTTGGAGCTTTTGTAATGGTTTTTATAGTGAAATTGTGTAGTTTTTCAACTTTGAACTTTTGTTATGAATTTTTGAGTGAAATTGATGAGCTTTTTTAACTTTGAACTCTTATAATGGTCTTTATTGTGAAATTGTCCAGTTTTAAAGCTTGAAACTTTTATTTTGATTTTTATAGTGAAATTGTTAATTTTTTGACCTAGAAACTTTGTTATGGTTTTTATATTGAAATCGGAGAGTTTTTTTTATCTTTGAACTATTTTTTTTGGTTCTAGAGTGAAATCGGTGAGTTTTTTCACTTTGAACTTCTGTTATGGTGTTTTAAGTAAAATTGGTGAGTTTTTTTCAATTGGTACTTTTGTCATAGTCTTTATAGTGAAATTGGGGTTTTTTCTCACTTTGAACTTTTGTTATAGTTTTTAGATTGAAATTGGTATGTTTTTTTTTAATTTTTAACTTTTGTTATGGTGTTTATGGTGAAATTGGTGAGTTTTTCCACTTTGAACTTTCGTTGTTTGATTTATAGTGAAATTCGTGCACTTTTTGACATTAAACTTTTGTATTGGTCTTTATAGTGAAATTGGTGATTTTTCCACTTTGAACTTTTATTGTGGTTTTAAAGAGAAATTGGGGAGTTTGTCAACTTTGAACTTTTGTTATGAATTTTTGAGTGAAATTGATGAGTGTTTTTTTTATAAAATTTGAACTCTTGTAATGGTCTTTATTGTGAAATTGTTGAGTTTTTAAACTTGAAACTTTTATTTTAGTTTTTATAGTGAAATTGTTGATTTTATTTCTTGGAAATTTTGTTATGGCTTTTATAGTGAAATCGGTGAGTTTTTTATTTTTGGAGTTTTTTTTTGTTTATAGAGTGAAATCGGTGAGTTCTTTTACTTTGAACTTTTCTTATGGTGTTTTAAGTAAAATTGGTGAGTTTTTTTCAATTGGAATTTTTGTCGTGGTCGTTATAGTGAAATTGGGGGGTTTTCTCATTTTGAACTTTTGTTATAGTTTTTAGAGTGAAATTGGTATGTTTTTAATATTTTGAACTTTTGTTATGGTGTGTTAGTGAAATTGGTGAGTTTTTTGACTTGGAAACTTTGTAATGGTCTTCATAGTGAAATTGGTAAGTTTTTTCACTTTGAACTTTTGCTTAGGGCTTTATAGTGAAATTGGTGAGCTTTTTAACTTTAAACTTTTGTAATAGTCCATAGAGTGAAATTGATGTGTTTTTTCCCTTGGAGCTTTTGTAATGGTTTTTATAGTGAAATTGTGGAGTTTTTCAACTTTGAACTTTTGTTATGAATTTTTGAGTGAAATTGATGAGCTTTTTTAACTTTGAACTCTTATAATGGTCTTTATTGTGAAATTGTCCAGTTTTAAAGCTTGAATCTTTTATTTTGGATTTTATAGTGAAATTGTTAATTTTTTGACTTGGAAACTTTGTTATGGTTTTTATATTGAAATCGGAGAGTTTTTTTATCTTTGAACTTTTTTTTTTGGTTCTAGAGTGAAATCGGTGAGTTTTTTCACTTTGAACTTCTGTTATGGTGTTTTAAATAAAATTGGTGAGTTTTTTTCAATTGGTACTTTTGTCATGGTCTTTATAATGAAATTGGGGTTTTTTCTCACTTTGAACTTTTGTTATAGTTTTTAGATTGAAATTGGTATGTTTTTTTTTTATTTTTAACTTTTGTTATGGTGTTTATGGTGAAATTGGTGAGTTTTTCCACTTTGAACTTTCGCTGTTGGATTTATAGTGAAATTCGTGCACTTTTTAACTTTAAACTTTTGTATTGGTCTTTATAGTGAAATTGGTGATTAACACTTTGAACTTTTATTGTGGTTTTAAAGTGAAATTGGGGAGTTTGTCAACTTTGAACTTTTGTTATGAATTTTTGAGTGAAATTGATGAGTGTTTTTTTTATAGAATTTGAACTTTTGTAATGGTCTTTATTATGAAAATGTTGAGTTTTTAAACTCGAAACTTTTATTTTAGTTTTTATAGTGAAATTGTTGATTTTATTACTTGGAAATTTTGTTATGGCTTTTATAGTGAAATCGGTGAGTTTTTTAACTTTGGAGTTTTTTTTTGTTTATAGAGTGAAATCGGTGAGTTCTTTTACTTTGAACTTTTCTTATGGTGTTTTAAGTAAAATTGGTGAGTTTTTTTCAATTGGAATTTTTGTCGTGGTCGTTATAGTGAAATTGGGGGGTTTTCTCATTTTGAACTTTTGTTATAGTTTTTAGAGTGAAATTGGTATGTTTTTAATATTTTGAACTTTTGTTATGGTGTGTTAGTGAAATTGGTGAGTTTTTTGACTTGGAAACTTTGTAATGGTCTTCATAGTGAAATTGGTAAGTTTTTTCACTTTGAACTTTTGCTTAGGGCTTTATAGTGAAATTGGTGAGCTTTTTAACTTTAAACTTTTGTAATGGTCCATAGAGTGAAATTGATGTGTTTTTTCCCTTGGAGCTTTTGTAATGGTTTTTATAGTGATATTGTGGAGTTTTTCAACTTTGAACTTTTGTTATGAATTTTTGAGTGAAATTGATGAGCTTTTTTAACTTTGAACTCTTATAATGGTCTTTATTGTGAAATTGTCCAGTTTTAAAGCTTGAATCTTTTATTTTAGATTTTATAGTGAAATTGTTAATTTTTTGACTTGGAAACTTTGTTATGGTTTTTATATTGAAATCGGAGAGTTTTTTATCTTTGAACTTTTTTTTTTGGTTCTAGAGTGAAATCGGTGAGTTTTTTCACTTTGAACTTCTGTTATGGTGTTTTAAATAAAATTGGTGAGTTTTTTTCAATTGGTACTTTTGTCATGGTCTTTATAATGAAATTGGGGTTTTTTCTCACTTTGAACTTTTGTTATAGTTTTTAGATTGAAATTGGTATGTTTTTTTTTTAATTTTTAACTTTTGTTATGGTGTTTATGGTGAAATTGGTGAGTTTTTTCACTTTGAACTTTCGTTGTTGGATTTATAGTGAAATTCGTGCACTTTTTAACTTTAAACTTTTGTATTGGTCTTTATAGTGAAATTGGTGATTAACACTTTGAACTTTTATTGTGGTTTTAAAGTGAAATTGGGGAGTTTGTCAACTTTGAACTTTTGTTATGAATTTTTGAGTGAAATTGATGAGTGTTTTTTTTATAAAATTTGAACTCTTGTAATGGTCTTTATTGTGAAATTGTTGAGTTTTTAAACTTGAAACTTTTATTTTAGTTTTTATAGTGAAATTGTTGATTTTATTACTTGGAAATTTTGTTATGGCTTTTATAGTGAAATCGGTGAGTTTTTTAACTTTGGAGTTTTTTTTTGTTTATAGAGTGAAATCGGTGAGTTCTTTTACTTTGAACTTTTCTTATGGTGTTTTAAGTAAAATTGGTGAGTTTTTTTCAATTGGAATTTTTGTCGTGGTCGTTATAGTGAAATTGGGGAGTTTTCTCATTTTGAACTTTTGTTATAGTTTTTAGTGTGAAATTGGTATGTTTTTAATATTTTGAACTTTTGTTATGGTGTGTTAGTGAAATTGGTGAGTTTTTTGACTTGGAAACTTTGTAATGGACTTCATAGTGAAATTGGTAAGTTTTTTCACTTTGAACTTTTGCTTAGGGCTTTATAGTGAAATTGGTGAGCTTTTTAACTTTAAACTTTTGTAATGGTCCATAGAGTGAAATTGATGTGTTTTTTCCCTTGGAGCTTTTGTAATGGTTTTTATAGTGAAATTGTGGAGTTTTTCAACTTTGAACTTTTGTTATGAATTTTTGAGTGAAATTGATGAGCTTTTTTAACTTTGAACTCTTATAATGGTCTTTATTGTGAAATTGTCCAGTTTCAAAGCTTGAATCTTTTATTTTGGATTTTATAGTGAAATTGTTAATTTTTTGACTTGGAAACTTTGTTATGGTTTTTATATTGAAATCGGAGAGTTTTTTATCTTTGAACTTTTTTTTTTGGTTCTAGAGTGAAATCGGTGAGTTTTTTCACTTTGAACTTCTGTTATGGTGTTTTAAGTAAAATTGGTGAGTTTTTTTCAATTGGTACTTTTGTCATGGTCTTTATAATGAAATTGGGGTTTTTTCTCACTTTGAACTTTTGTTATAGTTTTTAGATTGAAATTGGTATGTTTTTTTTTAATTTTTAACTTTTGTTATGGTGTTTATGGTGAAATTGGTGAGTTTTTCCACTTTGAACTTTCGTTGTTGGATTTATAGTGAAATTCGTGCACTTTTTAACTTTAAACTTTTGTATTGGTCTTTATAGTGAAATTGGTGATTTTTCCACTTTGAACTTTTATTGTGGTTTTAAAGAGAAATTGGGGAGTTTGTCAACTTTGAACTTTTGTTATGAATTTTTGAGTGAAATTGATGAGTTTTTTTTATAAAATATGAACTCTTGTAATGGTCGTTATTGTTAAATTGTTGAGTTTTTAAACTTGAAACTTTTATTTTAGTTTTTATAGTGAAATTCTTGATTTTATTACTTGGAAATTTTGTTATGGCTTTTATAGTGAAATCGGTGATTTTTTAACTTTGGAGTTTTTTTTTGTTTATAGAGTGAAATCGGTGAGTTTTTTTACTTTGAACTTTTCTTATGGTGTTTTAAGTAAAATTGGTGAGTTTTTTTCAATTGGAATTTTTGTCATGGTCTTTATAGTGAAATTGGGGAGTTTTCTCATTTTGAACTTTTGTTATAGTTTTTAGAGTGAAATTGGTATGATTTTTAAATTTTGAACTTTTGTTATGGTGTGTTAGTGAAATTGGTGAGTTTTTTGCCTTGGAAACTTTGTAATGGTCTTCATAGTGAAATTGGTGAGTTTTTTCACTTTGAACTTTTGCTTAGGGCTTTATAGTGAAATTGGTGAGCTTTTTAACTTTAAACTTTTGTAATGGTCCATAGAGTGAAATTGATGTGTTTTTTCCCTTGGAACTTTTGTAATGGTTTTTATAGTGAAATTGTGGAGTTTTTCAACTTTGAACTTTTGTTATAAATTTTTGAGTGAAATTGTTGAGTTTTTTTTAACTTTGAACTCTTATAATGGTCTTTATTGTGAAATTGTACAGTTTTAAAGCTTGAAACCTTTATTTTGGTTTTTATAGTGAAATTGTTAATTTTTTGACTTGGAAACTTTGTTATGGCTTTTATAGTTAAATCAGAGAGTATTTTATCTTTGAACTTTTTTTTTTGGTTCTAGAGTGAAATCAGTGAGTTTTTTCACTTTGAACTTCTGTTATGGTGTTTTAAGTAAAATTGGTGAGTTTTTTTCAATTGGTACTTTTGTCATGGTCTTTATAATGAAATTGGGGTTTTTTCTAACTTTGAACTTTTGTTATAGTTTTTAGATTGAAATTGGTATGTTTTTTTTTTAATTTTTAACTTTTGTTATGGTGTTTATGGTGAAATTGGTGAGTTTTTCCACTTTGAACTTTCGTTGTTGGATTTATAGTGAAATTCGTGCACTTTTTAACTTTAAACTTTTGTATTGGTCTTTATAGTGAAATTGGTGATTTTTCCACTTTGAACTTTTATTGTGGTTTTAAAGTGAAATTGGGGAGTTTGTCAACTTTGAACTTAAGTTATGAATTTTTGAGTGAAATTGATGAGTTTTTTTTATAAAATTTGAACTCTTGTAATGGTCTTTATAGTGAAATTGTTGTGTTTTTAAACTTGATACTTTTATTTTAGTTTTTATAGTGAATTTGTTGATTTTATTACTTGGAAATTTTGTTATGGCTTTTATAGTGAAATCAGTGAGTTTTTTAACTTTGGAGTTTTTTTTGTTTATAGAGTGAAATCGGTGAGTTTTTTTACTTTGAACTTTTCTTATGGTGTTTTAAGTAAAATTGGTGAGTTTTTTTCAATTGGAATTTTTGTCGTGGTCTTTATAGTGAAATTGGGGAGTTTTCTCATTTTGAACTTTTGTTATAGTTTTTAGAGTGAAATTGGTATGATTTTTAAATTTTGAACTTTTGTTATAGTGTGTTAGTGAAATTGGTGAATTTTTGGACTTGGAAACTTTGTAATGGTCTTCATAGTGAATTTGGTGAGTTTTTTCACTTTGAACTTTTGCTTAGGGCTTTATAGTGAAATTGGTGAGCTTTTTAACTTTAAACTTTTGAAATGGTCCATAGAGTGAAATTGATGTGTTTTTTCCCTTGGAACTTTTGTAATGGTTTTTATAGTGAAATTGTGGAGTTTTTCAACTTTGAAGTTTTGTTATGAATTTTTGAGTGAAATTGATGAGCTTTTTTAACTTTGAACTCTTAAAATGGTCTTTATTGTGATATTGTCCAGTTTTAAAGCTTGAAACTTATATTTTGGTTTTTATAGTGAAATTGTTAATTTTTTGACTTGGAAACTTTGTTATGGTTTTTATATTGAAATCGGTGAGTTTTTGACTTTGAACTTATGTTATGGTGTTTTAAGTAAAATTGGTGAGTTTTTTTCAATTGGTACTTTTGTCATGTTCTTTATAGTGAAATTGGGGTTTTTTCTCACTTTGAACTTTTGTTATAGTTTTTAGATTGAAATTGGTATGTTTTTTTTAAAATTTTTAACTTTTGTTATGGTGTTTATGGTGAAATTGGTGAGTTTTTCCACTTTGAACTTTCGTTGTTGGATTTATAGTGAAATTCGTGCACTTTTTAACTTTAAACTTTTGTATTGGTCTTTATAGTGAAATTGGTGATTTTCCCACGTTGAACTTTTATTGTGGTTTTAAAGTAAAAATTGGGAAGTTTGTCAACTTTGAACTGTTGTTATGAATTTTTGAGTGAAATTGATGAGTTTTTTTATAAAATTTGAACTCTTGTAATGGTCTTTATTGTGAAATTGTTGAGTTTTTAAACTTGAAACTTTTATTTGAGTTTTTATAGTGAAATTGTTGATTTTATTACTTGGAAATTTTGTTATGGCTTTTATAGTGAAATCGGTGAGTTTTTTTAACTTTGGAGTTTTTTTTGTTTATAGAGTGAAATCGGTGAGTTTTTTCACTTTGAACTTTTCTTATGGTGTTTTAAGTAAAATTGGTGAGTTTTTTTCAATTGGAATTTTTGTCATGGTCTTTACAGTGAAATTGCGGAGTTTTCTCATTTTGAACTTTTGTTATAGTTTTTAGAGTTAAATTGGTACGTTTTTTAAATTTTGAACTTTTGTTATGGTGTGTTAGTGAAATTGGTGAGTTTTTTTGACTTGGAAACTTTGTAATGGTCTTCATAGTGAAATTGGTGAATTTTTTCACTTTGAACTTTTGCTTAGGGCTTTATAGTGAAATTGGTGAGCTTTTTAACTTTAAACTTTTGTAATGGTCCATAGAGTGAAATTGATGTGTTTTTTCCCTTGGAACTTATGTAATGGTTTTTATAGTGAAATTGTGGAGTTTTTCAACTTTAAACTTTTGTTATGAATTTTTGAGTGAAATTGATGAGCTTTTTTAACTTTGAACTCTTATAATGGTCGTTATTGTGAAATTGTCCAGTTTTAAAGCTTGAAACTTTTATTTTGGTTTTTATAGTGAAATTGTTAATTTTTTGACTTGGAAACTTTGTTATGGTTTTTATATTGAAATCAGAGAGTTTTTTATCTTTGAACTTTTTTTTTTGGTTCTAGAGTGAAATCAGTGAGTTTTTTCACTTTGAACTTCTGTTATGGTGTTTTAAGTAAAATTGGTGAGTTTTTTTTTCAATTGGTACTTTTGTCATGGTCTTTTTTTCAATTGGTACTTTTGTTGTGGGTTTTATTAGTGAAATTGGGGAGTTTTTCAACTTTGAACTTTTGTTATGAATTTTTGAGTGAAATTGATGAGTTTTTTTTAAAAATTTGAAATCTTGTAATGGTTTTTTGAAATTTTTGTTATGGTTTATAGAGTGAATTCGGTGAGTTTTTTAAATTTGGACTTTTTTTTGTTTATAGAGTGAAATCGGTGTGAGTTTTTTCACTTAGAACTTTAGTTATGGTGTTTTAAGTGAAATTGGTGTGTATTTTTCAATTGGAACTTTTGCTATGGTCTTTACAGTGAAATTGGGGAGTTTTGTCATTTTGAACTTTTGTTATAGTTTTTAGAGTGAAAATGGTATGTTTTTTTAACTTTTAACTTTTTTTATGTCGTTTAGAGTTAAATCAGTGAGTTTTTTGACTTGGAACTTTTGTAATGGTCTTTATAGTAAAATTGGTGAATTTTCCACTTTGAACTTTTTGTTGTGGGTTTTATAGTGAAATTTTGTTTTCACTTTGGAACTTTTGTTGTGGGTTTTCAAGTGAAATTGGGGAGTTTGTCAACTTTGAACTTTTGTTATGAATTTTTTAGTGAAATTGATGAGTTTTTTTTTTAATTTGAACTCTTGTAATGGTCTTTATTGTGAAATTGTTGAGTTTTTAAACTTGAAACTTTTATTTTGGTTTTTATAGTGAAATTGTTGATTTTATGACTTTGAAATTTTTGTTATGGTTTGTAGAGTGAAATCGGTGAGTTTTTTCACTTTGAACTTTTCTTATGGTGTTTTAAGTAAAATTGGTGAGTTTTTTTCAATTGGAATTTTTGTCATGGTCTTTATAGTGAAATTGGGGGGTTTTCTCATATGAACTTTTGTTATAGTTTTTAGAGTGAAATTGGTATGTTTTTTAAATTTTGAACTTTTGTTATGGTGTGTTAGTGAAATTGGTGAGTTTTTTGACTTGGAAACTTTGTAATGGTCTTCATAGTGAAATTAATGAGTGTTTTCACTTTGAACTTTTGCTTAGGGCTTTATAGTGAAATTGGTGAGCTTTTTAACTTTAAACTTTTGTAATGGTCCATAGAGTGAAATTGATGTGTTTTTTCCCTTGGAATTTTTGTCATGGTTTTTATAGTGAAATTGTGGAGTTTTTCAACCTTGAACTTTTGTTATGAATTTTTTAGTGAAATTGATGGGTTTTTTTAACTTTGAACTATTGTAATGGTTTTTATTGTGAAATTGTTCAGTTTTAAAGCTTGAGACTTTTATTTTGGTTTTTATATTGAAATTGTTAATTTTTTGACTTGGAAACTTTGTTATTGTTTTTATAGTGAAATCGGTGAGTTTTTTAACTTCGAACTTTTTTTTTGTTTATAGAGTGAAATCGGTGAGTTTTTTAACTTTGAACTTTTGTTATGGTATTTTAAGTAAAATTCCTGAGTTTTTTTGAATTGGTACTTTTGTCATGGTCTTTATAGTGAAATTGGGGTCTTTTCTCACTTTGAACTTTTGTTATAGTTTTTAGATTGAAATTGGTATGTTTCTTTTTTAATTTTTTACTTTTGTTATGGTGTTTATGGTGAAATTGGTGCGTTTTTCCACTTTGAACTTTCGTTGTTGGATTTATAGTGAAACTCGTGCAATTGGTGATTGGTCTTTATAGTAAAATTGGTGATTTTTCCACTTTGAACTTTTGTTGTTGTTTTAAAGTGAAAATGGGGAGTTTTTCAACTTTGAACTTTTGTTATGAATATTTGAGTGAAATTGATGAGTTTTTTTTTTTAATTTGAACTTTTGTAATGGTCTTTATTGTGAAATTGTAGAGTTTTTAAACTTGAAACTTTTATTTTTGTTTTTATAGTGAATTCGTGGATTTTATGACTTTAAAATTTTTGTTATGGTTTATAGAGGGAAATCGGTGAGTTTTTTTAATTTTGGACTTTTTTTTTGTTTATAGAGTGAAATCGGTGTGAGTTTTTTCACTTAGAACTTTAGTTATGGTGTTTTAAGTGAAATTGGTGTGTTTTCTTCAATTGGAACTTTTGCTATGGTCTTTACAGTGAAATTGAGGAGTTTTCTCATTTTGAACCTTTGTTATAGTTTTTAGAGTGAAAATGGTATGTTTTTTTAATTTTTAACTTTGTTATGTTGTTTAGAGTGAAATCGGTGAGTTTTTTTGACTTGGAACTTTTGTATTAGTCTTTATAGTGAAATTGGTGAATTTTCCACTTTTAACTTTTGTTGTGGGTTTTATAGTGAAATTGGGGAGTTTTTCTACTTTGAACTTTTGTTATGAATATTTGAGTGAAATTGATGAGTTTTTTTTTTTAATTTGAACTTTTGTAATGGTCTTTATTGTGAAATTGTAGAGTTTTTAAACTTGAAACTTTTATTTTTGTTTTTATAGTGAATTCGTGGATTTTATGACTTTAAAATTTTTGTTATGGTTTATAGAGGGAAATCGGTGAGTTTTTTTAATTTTGGACTTTTTTTTTGTTTATAGAGTGAAATCGGTGTGAGTTTTTTCACTTAGAACTTTAGTTATGGTGTTTTAAGTGAAATTGGTGTGTTTTTTTCAATTGGAACTTTTGCTATGGTCTTTACAGTAAAATTGGGGAGTTTTCTCATTTTGAACTTTTGTTATAGTTTTTAGAGTGAAATGGTATATTTTTTTAATTTTTAACTTTTGTTATGGTGTTTAGAGTGAAATCGGTGCGTTTTTTGACTTGGAACTTTTGTAATTGTCTTTATAGTGAAATTGGTGAATTTTCCACTTTGAACTTTTGTTGTGGGTTTTATGGTGAAATTGGGGAGTTTTTCAACTTTTAACTTTTGTTATGAATTTTTGAGTGAAATTGATGAGTTTTTTTTAATTTTAAATCTTTTAATGGTCTTTATTGTGAAATTGTTGAGTTTTTAAACTTGAAACTTTTATTTTGGTTTTTATAGTGAATTTGTTCATTTTATGACTTTGAAATTTTTGTTATGGTTTATAGAGTGAAATCAGTGAGTTTTTTTAATTTTGGACTTTTTTTTTTGTTTATAGAGTGAAATCGGTGTGAGTTTTTTCACTTAGAACTTTAGTTATGGTGTTTTAAGTGAAATTGGTGTGTTTTTTTTCAATTGGAACTTTTGCTATGATCTTTACAGTGAAATTGAAAAGTTTTCTCATTTTGAACCTTTGTTATATTTTTTAGAGTGAAAATGGTATGTTTTTTTAATTTTTAACTATTGTTATGTTGTTTAGAGTGAAATTGGTGAGTTTTTTGACTTGGAACTTTTGTAATGGTCTTTATAGTGAATTTGGTGAATTTTCCACTTTGAACTTTTGTTGTGGGTTTTATAGTGAAATTGGGGAGTTTTTCATCTTTGAAGTTTTTTTATGAATTTTTGAGTGAAATTGATGAGTTTTTTTGACTTTGAACTCTTGTAATGATCTTTATTGTCAAATTGTTGAGTTTTAAACTTGAAACTTTTGTTTTAGTCTTTATAGTGAAATTGTTGATTTTATTACTTGGAAATTTTGTTATGGCTTTTATAGTGAAATCAGTGAGTTTTTTAACTTTGGAGTTTTTTTTGTTTATAGAGTGAAATCGGTGAGTTTTTTTCACTTTGAACTTTTCTTATGGTGTTTCATGTAAAATTTGAGAGTTTTTTTGAATTGGAATTTTTGTCATGGTCTTTATAGTGAAATTGGGGAGTTTTCTCATTTTGAACTTTTGTTATAGTTTTTAGAGTGAAATTGGTATGTTTTTAAATTTTGAACTTTTGTTATGGTGTGTTAGTGAAATTGGTGAGTTTTTTGACTTGGAAACTTTGTAATGGTCTTCATAGTGAAATTGATGAGTTTTTTTCACTTTGAACTTTTGATTAGGGCTTTATAGTGAAATTGGTGAGCTTTTTAACTTTAAACTTTTGTAATGGTCCATAGAGTGAAATTGATGTGTTTTTTCCCTTGGAACTTTTGTCATGGTTTTTATAGTGAAATTGTGGAGTTTTTCAACTTTGAACTTTTGTTATGAATTTTTGAGTGAAATTGATGAGTTTTTTTAACCTTGAACTCTTGTAATGGTCTTTATTGTAAAATTGTCCAGTTTTAAAGCTTGAAACTTTTATTTTGGTTTTTATAGTGAAATTGTTAAATTTTTTGACTTGGAAACTTTGTTATGGTTGTTATAGTGAAAACGGTGAGTTTTTTAACTTTCAACTTTTTTTTTGTTTATAGAGTGAAATCGGTGAGTTTTTTAACTTTGAACTTTTGTTATGGTATTTTATGTAAAATTCGTGAGTTTTTTTTCAATTGGTGCTTTTGTCATGGTCTTTATAGTGAAATTAGGGTCTTTTCTCGCATTGAACTTTTGTTATAGTTTTTAGATTGAAATTGGGATGTTTTCTTTTTAATTTTTTACTTTTGTTATGGTGTTTATGGTGAAATTGGTGAGTTTTTCCACTTTAATCTTTCGTTGTTGGATTTAAAGTGAAACTTGTGCACTTTTTAACTTTCAACTTTTTGTATTGGTCTTTATAGTAAAATTGGTGATTTTTCCACTTTGAACTTTTATTGTTGTTTTAAAATGAAAATGGGGAGTTTTTCAACTTTGAACTTTTGTTATGAATTTTTGAGTGAAATTGATGAGTTTTTTTTTTTTAAATTTGAACTTTTGTAATGGTCTTTATTGTGAAATTGTTGAGTTTTTTAAACTTGAAACTTTTATTTTTGTTTTTATAGTGAATTCGTGGATTTTATGACTCTGGAATTTTTTTTATGGTTTATAGAGTGAAATCGGTGAGTTTTTTAAACTTTGGACTTTATTTTGTTTATAGAGTGAAATCGGTGTGAGTTTTTTTCACTTAGAACTTTAGTTATGGTGTTTTAATTGAAATATTTGTGTTTTTTTCAATTGGAACTTTTGCTATGGTCTTTACAGTAAAATTGGGGAGTTTTCTCATTTTGAACTTTTGTTATAGTTTTTAGCGGGAAAATGGTATGTTTTTTTAATTTTTAACTTTTATTATGGTGTTTAGAGTGAAATCGGTGCGTTTTTTGACTTGGAACTTTTGTAATGGTCTTTATAGTGAAATTAATGAATTTTCCACTTTGACTTTTGTTGTGGGTTTTATAGTGAAATTGGGGAGTTTTTTAACTTTGAACTTTTGTTATGAATTTTTGAGTGAAATTGATGAGTTTTTTTTTTAATTTTAAATCTTGTGATGGTCTTTATTGTGAAATTGTTGAGTTTTTAAACTTGAAACATTTATTTTGGTTTTTATAGTGAATTTGTTCATTTTATGACTTTGAAATTTTTGTTATGGTTTATAGAGTGAAATCAGTGAGTTTTTTTAATTTTGGACTTTTTTTTTGTTTATAGAGTGAAATCGGTGTGAGTTTTTTCACTTAGAACTTTAGTTATAGTGTTTTAAGTGAAATTGGTGTGTTTTTTTCAATTGGAACTTTTGCTATGGTCTTTATAGTGAAATTGAGGAGTTTTCTCATTTTGAACCTTTGCTATAGTTTTTAGAGTGAAAATGGTATGTTTTTTTAATTTTTAACTTTAGTTATGTTGTTTAGAGTGAAATCGGTGAGTTTTTTGACTTGGAACTTTTGTAATGGTCTTTATAGTGAATTTGGTGAATTTTCCACTTTGAACTTTTGTTGTGGGTTTTATAGTGAAATTGGGGAGTTTTTCATCTTTGAAGTTTTTTTATTAATTTTTGAGTGAAATTGATGAGTTTTTTTGACTTTGAACTCTTGTAATGATCTTTATTGTCAAATTGTTGAGTTTTAAACTTGAAACTTTTGTTTTAGTCTTTATAGTGAAATTGTTGATTTTATTACTTGGAAATTTTGTTATGGCTTTTATAGTGAAATCGGTGAGTTTTTTAACTTTGGAGTTTTTTTTGTTTATAGAGTGAAATCGGTGAGTTTTTTCACTTTGAACTTTTCTTATGGTGTTTCATGTAAAATTTGAGAGTTTTTTTGAATTGGAATTTTTGTCATGGTCTTTATAGTGAAATTGGGGAGTTTTCTCATTTTGAACTTTTGTTATAGTTTTTAGAGTGAAATTGGTATGTTTTTTAAATTTTGAACTTTTGTTATGGTGTGTTAGTGAAATTGGTGAGTTTTTTGACTTGGAAACTTTGTAATGGTCTTCATAGTGAAATTGATGAGTTTTTTCACTTTGAACTTTTGATTAGGGCTTTATAGTGAAATTGGTGAGCTTTTTAACTTTAAACTTTTGTAATGGTCCATAGAGTGAAATTGATGTGTTTTTTCCCTTGGAACTTTTGTCATGGTTTTGATAGTGAAATTGTGGAGTTTTTCAACTTTGAACTTTTGTTATGGTGTTTTAAGTAAAATTGGTGAGTTTTTTTCAATTGGTACTTTTGTCATGGTATTTATAGTGAAATTGGGGTCTTTTCTCACTTTGAACTTTTGTTATCCTTTTTAGATTGAAACTAGTATGTTTTTTTTTTTAAAATTTTAACTTTTGTTAGGGTGTTTATGGTGAAATTGGTGAGTTTTTCAACTTTGAACTTTCGCTGTTGGCTTTATAGTAAAATTCGTGCACTTTTTAACTTTAAACTTTTGTATTGGTCTTTATAGTGACATTGGTGATTTTTCCACTTTGAACTTTTATTGTGGTTTTAAAGTGATATTGGGGAGTTTTTCAACTTTGAACTTTTGTAATGGTCTTTATTGTGAAATTGTTGAGTTTTTAAACTTGAAACTTTTATTTTGGTTTTTATAGTGAAATTGTTGATTTTATTACTTGGAAATTTTGTTATGGCTTTTATAGTGAAATCGGTGAGTTTTTTAACTTAGGACTTTTTTTATAGAGTGAAATCGGTGAGTTTTTTCACTTTGAACTTTTGTTATGGCGTTTTAAGTAAAATTGGTGAGTTTTTTTCAATTAGAATTTTTGTCATGGCCTTTATAGTGAAATTGGGGAGTTTTCTCATTTTGAACTTGTGTTATAGTTTTTAGAGTGAAATTGGTATGTTTTTTTAATTTTGAACTTTTGTTATGGTACGTTAGTGAAATTGGTGAGTTTTTTGAATTGGAAACTTTGTACTGGTCTTCCTAGTGAAATTGGTGAGTTTTTTCACTTTGAACTTTTGCTTAGGGCTTTATAGTGAAATTGTTGAGCTTTTTAACTTTAAACTTTTGTAATGGTCCATAGAGTGAAATTGAAGTGTTTTTTCCCTTGAAACTTTTGTCTTGGTTTTTATAGTGAAATTGTGGAGTTTTTTATCTTTGAACTTTTGTTATGAATTTTTGAGTGAAATTGACGAGTTTTTTAAACTTTGAACTCTAATAATGGTCTTTATTGTGAAACTGTCCAGTTTTAAAGCTTGAAACTTTTATTTTGGTTTTTATAGTGAAATGGTGAGTTTTTTGACTTGGAAACTTTGTTATGGTTTTTATATTGAAATCGGAGAGTTTTTTAACTTTGAACTTTTTTTTTTGGTTCTAGAGTGAAATCCGTGAGTTTTTTCACTTTGAACTTTTGTTATGGTGTTTTAAGTAAAATTGGTGAGTTTTTTTCAATTGGTACTTTTGTCTTGGTCTTTATAATGAAATTGGGGTTTTTTCTCACTTTGAACTTTTGTTATAGTTTTTAGATTGAAATTGGTATGTTTTTTTTTTTAATTTTTAACTTTTGTTATGGTGTTTATGGTGAAATTGGTGAGTTTTTCCACTTTGAACTTTCGTTGTTGGATTTATAGTGAAATTCGTGCACTTTTTAACTTTAAACTTTTGTATTGGTCTTTATAGTGAAATTGGTGATTTTTCCACGTTGAACTTTTATTGTGGTTTTCAAGTGAAATTGGGGAGTTTGTCAACTTTGAACTTTTGTTATGAATTTTTGAGTGAAATTGATGAGTTTTTTTTTATAAAATTTGAACTCTTGTAATGGTCTTTATTATGAAATTGTTGAGTTTTTAAACTTGAAACTTTTATTTTGGTTTTTATAGTGAAATTGTTGATTTTATGACTTTGAAATTTTTGTTATGGTTTGTAGAGTGAAATCGGTGAGTTTTTTCACTTTGAACTTTTCTTATGGTGTTTTAAGTAAAATTGGTGAGTTTTTTTCAATTGGAATTTTTGTCATGGTCTTTACAGTGAAATTGGGGAGTTTTCTCATTTTGAACTTTTGTTATAGTTTTTAGAGTGAAATTCGTATGATTTTTAAATTTTGAACTTTTGTTATGGTGTGTTAGTGAAATTGGTGAGTTTTTTGACTTGGAAACTTTGTAATGGTCTTCATAGTGAAATTGGTGAGTTTTTTCTTTTTGAACTTTTGCTTAGGGCTTTATAGTGAAATTGGTGAGCTTTTTAACTTTAAACTTTTGTAATGGTCCATAGAGTGAAATTGATGTGTTTTTTCCCTTGGAACTTATGTAATGGTTTTTATAGTGAAATTGCGGAGTTTTTTAACTTTGAACTTTTGTTATGAATTTTTGACTGAAATTGATGAGCTTTTTTAACTTTGAACTCTTATAATGGTCGTTCTTGTGAAATTGTCCATTTTTAAAGCTTGAAACTTTTATTTTGGTTTTTATAGTGAAATTGTTAATTTTTTGACTTGGAAACTTTGTTATGGTTTTTATATTGAAATCGGAGAGTTTTTTATCTTTGAACTTTTTTTTTTGGTTCTAGAGTGAAATCGGTGAGTTTTTTCACTTTGAACTTCTATTATCGTGTTTTAAGTAAAATTGGTGAGTTTTTTTTCAATTGGTACTTTTGTCATGGTCTTTTTTTCAATTGGTACTTTTGTTGTGGGTTTTATTAGTGAAATTGGGGAGTTTTTCAACTTTGAACTTTTGCTATGAATTTTTGAGTGAAATTGATGAGTTTTTTTAAAAAGTTTGAAATCTTGTAATGGTTTTTTGAAATTTTTGTTATGGTTTATAGAGTGAATTCGGTGAGTTTTTTAAATTTGGACTTTTTTTGTTTATAGAGTGAAATCGGTGTGAGTTTTTTCACTTAGAACTTTAGTTATGGTGTTTTAAGTGAAATTGGTGTGTATTTTTCAATTGGAACTTTTGCTATGGTCTTTACAGTGAAATTGGGGAGTTTTCTCATTTTGAACTTTTGTTATAGTTTTTAGAGTGAAAATGGTATGTGTTTTTAATTTTTTAACTTTTGTTATGTCGTTTAGAGTTAAATCAGAGAGTTTTTTGACTTGGAACTTTTGTAATGGTCTTTATAGTAAAATTGGTGAATTTTCCACTTTGAACTTTTTGTTGTGGGTTTTATAGTGAAATTTTGTTTTCACTTTGGAACTTTTGTTGTGGGTTTTATAGTGAAATTGGGGAGTTTTTCAACTTTGAACTTTTGTTATGAATTTTTGAGTGAAATTGATGAGTTTTTTTTTTAATTTGAACTCTTGTAATGGTCTTTATTGTGAAATTGTTGAGTTTTTAAACTTGAAACTTTTATTTTGGTTTTTAGAGTGAATTTGTTGATTTTATGACTTTGAAATTTTTGTTATGGTTTGTAGAGTGAAATCGGTGAGTTTTTTTAACTTTGGACTTTTTTTTTTGTTTATAGAGTGAAATCGATGTGAGTTTTTTCACTTAGAACTTTAGTTATGGTGTTTTAAGTGAAATTGGTGTGTTTTTTATTCAATTGGAACTTTTTCTATGGTCTTTACAGTGAAATTGGGGAGTTTTCTCATTTGAACTTTTGTTATAGTTATTTAGAGTGAAATTGGTATGTTTTTTAAATTTTGAACTTTTGTTATGGTGTGTTAGTGAAATTGGTGTGTTTTTTGACTTGGAAACTTTCTAATGGTCTTCATTGTGAAATTGGTGAGATTTTTCACTTTGAACTTTTGCTTAGGGCTTTATAGTGAAATTGGTGAGCTTTTTAACTTTAAACTTTTGTAATGGTCCATAGAGTGAAATGTATGTTTTTTTTCCCTTGGAACTTTTGTAATGGTTTTTATAGTGAAATTGTGGAGATTTTCAACTTTGAACTTTTGTTATGAATTTTTGAGTGAAATTGATGAGTTTTTTTAACTTTGAACTCTTATAATGGTCTTTATTGTGAAATTGTCCAGTTTTAAAGATTGAAACTTTTATTTTGGTTTTTATAGTGAAATTGTTAATTTTTTGACTTGGAAACTTTGTTATGGCTTTTATAGTGAAATCGGTGAGTTTTTTTAACTTTGAACTTTTTTTTTGGTTCTAGAGTGAAATCGGTGAGTTTTTTCACTTTGAACTTTTGTTATGGTGTTTTAAGTAAAATTGGTGAGTTTTTTTCAATTGGTACTTTTGCCATGGTCTTTATAGTGAAATTGGGGTTTTTTCTCACTTTGAACTTTTGTTATAGTTTTTAGATTGAAATTGGTATGTTTTTTTTTTAATTTTTAACTTTTGTTATGGTGTTTATGGTGAAATTGGTGAGTTTTTCCACTTTGAACTTTCGTTGTTGGATTTATAGTGAAATTCGTGCACTTTTTAACTTTAAACTTTTGTATTGGTCTTTATAGTGAAATTGGTGATTTTTCCACTTTGAACTTTTATTGTGGTTTTCAAGTGAAATTGGGGAGTTTGTCAACTTTGAACTTTTGTTATGAATTTTTGAGTGAAATTGATGAGTTTTTTTTTTATAAAATTTGAACTCTTGTAATGGTCTTTATTGTGAAATTGTTGAGTTTTTAAACTTGAAACTTTTATTTTGGTTTTTATAGTGAATTTGTTGATTTTATGACTTTGAAATTTTTGTTATGGTTTGTAGAGTGAAATCGGTGAGTTTTTTTAACTTTGGACTTTTTTTTTGTTTATAGAGTGAAATCAGTGAGTTTTTTCACTTTGAACTTTTCTTATGGTGTTTTAAGTAAAATTGGTGAGTTTTTTTCAATTGGAATTTTTGTCATGGTCTTTACAGTGAAATTGGGGAGTTTTCTCATTTTGAACTTTTGTTATAGTTTTTAGAGTGAAATTGGTATGATTTTTAAATTTTGAACTTTTGTTATGGTGTGTTAGTGAAATTGGTGAGTTTTTTGACTTGGAAACTTTGTAATGGTCTTCATAGTGAAATTGGTGAGTTTTTTCACTTTGAACTTTTGCTTAGGGCTTTATAGTGAAATTGGTGAGCTTTTTAACTTTAAACTTTTGTAATGGTCCATAGAGTGAAATTGATGTGTTTTTTTCCCTTGGAACTTTTGTAATGGTTTTTATAGTGAAATTCTGGAGTTTTTCAACTTTGAACTTTTGTTATGAATTTTTGAGTGAAATTGATGAGCTTTTTTAACTTTGAACTCTTATAATGGTCGTTATTGTGAAATTGGCCAGTTTTAAAGCTTGAAACTTTTATTTTGGTTTTTATAGTGAAATTGTTAATTTTTTGACTTGGAAACTTTGTTATGGTTTTTATATTGAAATCAGAGAGTTTTTTTATCTTTGAACTTTTTTTTTGGTTCTAGAGTGAAATCGGTGAGTTTTTTCACTTTGAACTTCTGTTATGGTGTTTTAAGTAAAATTGGTGAGTTTTTTCAATTGGTACTTTTGTCATGGTCTTTTTTTCAATTGGTACTTTTGTTGTGGGTTTTATTAGTGAAATTGGGGAGTTTTTCAATTTGAACTTTTGTTATGAATTTTTGAGTGAAATTGATGAGTTTTTTTTTTTTTAATTTTAAATCTTGTAATGGTCTTTATTGTGAAATTGTTGAGTTTTTAAACTTGAAACTTTTATTTTGGTTTTTATAGTGAATTTGTTCATTTTATGACTTTGAATTTTTTGTTATGGTTTTTAGAGTGAAATCGGTGAGTTTTTTTTTTAAATTTGGACTTTTTTTTGTTTACAGAGTGAAATCGGTGTGATTTTTTACACTTAGAACTTTAGTTATGGTGTTTTAAGTGAAATTGGTGTGTTTTTTTCAATTGGAACTTTTGCTATGGTTTTTACAGTGAAATTGGGGAGTTTTCTCATTTTGAACCTTTGTTATAGTTTTTAGAGTGAACATGGTATGTTTTTTTAATTTTTAACTTTTGTTATGTTGTTTAGAGTGAAATCGGTGAGTTTTTTGACTTGGAACTTTTGTAATGGTTTTAATAGTGAAATTGGTGAATTTTCTACTTTGAACTTTTGTTGTGGGTTTATAGTGAAATTTTGTTTTTACTTTGGAACTTTTGTTGAGGGTTCTATAGTGAAAATGGGGAGTTTTTCAACTTTGAACTTTTGTTATGAATTTTTTAGTAAAATTGATGAGTTTTTTTTTAAAAAAATTCGAACTCTTGTAATGGACTTTATTGTGAAATTGTTGAGTTTTTAAACTTGAAACTTTTATTTTGGTTTTTATAGTGAATTTGTTGATTTTATGACTTTGAAATTTTTGTTATGGTTTATAGAGTGAAATCGGTGAGTTTTTTTTAACTTTGGACTTTTTTTTTGTTTATAGAGTGAAATCAATGGGAGTTTTTTCACCTAGAACTTTAGTTATGGTGTTTTAAGTGAAATTGGTGTGTTTTTTTCAATTGGAACTTTTTCTATGGTCTTTACAGTAAAATTGGGGAGTTTTCTCATTTTGAACTTTTGTTATAGTTTTTAGAGTGAAAATGGTATGTTTTTTTTAATTTTTAACTTTTGTTATGGTGTTTAGAGTTAAATCGGTGCGTTTTTTGACTTGGAACTTTTTTAATGGTCTTTATAGTGAAATTGGTGAATTTTCCACTTTGAATTTTTGTTGTGGGTTTTATAGTGAAATTGGGGAGTTTTTCAACTTTGAACTTTTGTTATGAATTTTTGAGTGAAATTGATGAGTTTTTTTTTTAATTTTAAATCTTGTAATGGTCTTTATTGTGAAATTGTTGAGTTTTTAAACTTGATACTTTTATTTTGGTTTTCAAACTTGTTCATTTTATGACTTTGAAATTTTTGTTATTGTTTATAGAGTTAAATCGGTGAGTTTTTTTAATTTTGGACTTTTTTTTGTTTATAGAGTGAAATCAGTGTGAGTTTTTTCACTTAGAACTTTAGTTATGGCGTTTTAAGTGAAATTGGTGTGTTTTTTTCAATTGGAACTTTTGCTATGGTCTTTACAGTGAAATTGGGGAGTTTTCTCATTTTGAACCTTTGTTATAGTTTTTAGAGTGAAAATGGTATGTTTTCTAATTTTTAACTTTTGTTATGCTGTTTAGAGTGAAATCGTTGAGTTTTTTTGACTTGGAACTTTTGTAATGGTCTTTATTGTGAAATTGGTGAATTTTCCACTTTGAACTTTTGTTGTGGGTTTTATAGTAAAATTGGGGAGTTTTTCAACTTTGAACTTTTGTTATGAATTTTTTAGTGAAATTGATGAGTTTTTTTTTTTTTTTAATTTGAACTCTTGTAATGATCTTTATTGTGAAATTGTTGAGTTTTTAAACTTGAAACTTTTATTTTGGTTTTTAAAGTGAATTTGTTGATTTTATGAATTTGAAATTTTTGTTATGGTATATAGAGTGAAATCGGTGAGTTTTTTTAACTCTGGACTTTTTTTGTTTATAGAGTGAAATCGATGTGAGTTTTTTCACTTAGAACTTTAGTTATGGTGTTTTAAGTGAAATTGATGTGTTTTTTTCAATTGGAACTTTTGCTATGGTCTTTACATTGAAATTGGGGAGTTTTCTCATTTTGAACTTTTGTTATAGTTTTTTGAGTGAAATTGGTATGTTTTTTAAATTTTGAACTTTTGTTATGGTGTGTTAGTTAAATTGGTGAGTTTTTTTGACTTGGAAACTTTGTAATGGTCTTCATAGTGAAATTGGTGAATTTTTTCACTTTGAACTTTTGCTTAGGGCTTTATAGTGAAATTAGTGAGCTTTTTAACTTTAAACTTTTGTAATGGTCCATAGAGTGAAATTGATGTGTTTTTTCCCTAGGAACTTTTGTCATGGTTTTTATAGTGAAATTGTGGAGTTTTTTAACTTTGAACTTTTCTTATGAATTTTTGAGTGAAATTGATGAGTTTTTTAAACTTTGAACTCTGATAATGGTCTTTATTGTGAAATTGTCCAGTTTTAAAGCTTGAAACTTTTTTTTTGGTTTTTATAGTGAAATTGTTAATTTTTGACTTGGAAACTTTGTTATGGTTTTTTAGTGAAATCGGTGTGTTTTTGAACTTTGAACTTTCACTACGCCAAAATTGATATTTTGCATCGCCTAATTTAATAGCGCTTTTAAAAAAAATGCTATTAAAAAGGACACAAACACATCTATAATAGCGTTTTATAGTAAAGCGCTATTATAGAGTAGAGAGAATGTGATTTTAATAGCACTTTGTAAAAAACCGCTATTGTAGATCTTCACTAAAATAGCGCTTTTTGAAAAAGAGCTATTAAAATGTTGCACTACAATAGCACTTTTATAAAAGCACTATTATTAAACTATCCTATGTTCACTAAGATAGCGCTTTTTAAAAAAACGCTATTAAAATATTTCACTAAAATAGACTAAGATAGCGCTTTTAAAAAAGCGCTACTAAAATATTTCACTAAAATTTTAAACTATCCTTTGTTAGCATTACTAAAATGAATTAAAAAACCAAAGTCCTTTTTTCGTTTTGGCTCAAACTTTTTGATTCACCGCTAAAAACAAAACATATCATCACCGTCACTCATCTTCTTCATCGATTCACCTTCACTCATCTTCTTCAAGTATATTTTGGGTCTAACTTTTGATCTTCTCGCTAAATGCTATGATTTCCCCTTTCGTTTGTGAATACCTCATTTCTACATCTTTCTGCAAATGTGTGAATCTCTGCGTGTACCTGCTTGTCTATTGTAGTGTATTTGTGATTGGTGATAGCCGCATGAATTCGGCCTCCTCACTGAGCGTGTGAAATTCTCCTTTTCACTTCGAAGAGTTTGACAAAGATTCCGATGCGGAAAATCGACATCGACAATTTCACAGGTATTGTCTATTGTATTATATTGTTGTCGTTTCCACCGTTTTGCAACTTGCACACTAAGTGTTCGGTAAATTGCCTCAACCAAATTTCTTTTCCTTTTTCGTTTCTGTTTCTTACTTTTGATTTCATCATGATGTGTTGGCTTGGAAAGTGATATAACACGACTTGTTTTGGCTTTGACTCGTACAACTTGTTTCAAAGGCTTGGAGGGTCTGCTTTGGGTATTGTAAATGGCCATCAAGTGCCATAACTTGGGTGAACTTATGCAGCCTTTATCTGGGGGGAAAGTTACTTCAGGCAGTAGTGATGAATTTGTATAATTAGGTTTTCATTTTTTCACAACTCTGCCTTAATTTTAACTTCATTGCAAGCTTGACAGGATGAAACATCATTACTTCGATACCAATTGTGAAGATTAAGGAATGATTTTACACACCAAGTTTAACATCACCATTTGTGGTTAAGTTAAGCCACGAGTCCCTCACAAATTCATTTAGAGTGTTTCCTTTTGAAACAAATTAAAACTCTTAAATGCATATGGCACCTGTGGTTGGCTTCCTTGAGATTGTTGTTGCTGCTATTGAGATTGTTGTTGCTGCTAATGAGACAGAGAGAAAGGGGATTTCATGTGACATTGTTAGTACTACTTCATTTGTTTATTTATGTATGAATAAGATTGGTTTGAGAGTTGTTTATGTTTTGTTATAGGGTCATAATGGAAACTCTGCAGGCACCGTCACTGCTTACTATGTAAGAACAAATAACTCTTGCTATTTTAATGCTTATTATATGCTACAATAATACTAATAAGTGATATTTCAAAATTCGTTATTATTTATTTTTAATATGGCATGTTGCAGTTGTCATCAAAAGGATCAAACTGGTGTGTGATCCAATTTCTGGACAAACATGGATGGTTTGTTATTCTACCTGATCAGCAAAAACATTGAAACAGAATAACCCAGTGGATCATGATGTATCTTTAGATGGTTTGATAATTTTCATCTTGCTTCCCTTTCTTTTCGTAGGTTTCAAATTGCCTTTCGACTCGTGACATCTATGATTTGGTAAGACAAAAATTGTGATATTGTCATGGCTATCTTGGTTGGAGAAACATGATTGCTACATCATTTGAATACCCTGCACAGTAAGTGTTATGGCTTTCATCCTTAATGCACGAATTTGGCTAACAGTGATGCATATTACTGGTTTTTTTGGTAGTCTCTTCAAAATTGAATTTACACTGCCTTTTAGATTGGTACGCTTATGTTTCTGTTTTAATGGTGCTTGGTCCTGGATACGTATGTGATCCGCTTATGAGTCTGATTGATACTGCTGTTGTTGGTCAGGGAAGCTCAACTGAGCTTGTTGCTTTAGGTATCATTCCAATCCAATTCAATCCAACACAGTTATTAATAATATATACTTGTAAATTGCATTTTATGATGTCCGGTTAAGTCACCTCAGTTGGTAGCTGAGCAGCGGATTTTATGATTTCTCATTTCCCTTGACCAGGTCCTGCTACGGTTGTTTGTGATTACATGAGTTTAATGTTCATGTTTCTGTCCATTGTTACATCCAATATAATTGCTACTTCCCTTGCTAAACAGGTTTAGCTTATTTCATTTTAAACTCATTTTTTCAATATATCAATGAGTATGTGTTAAAAGAATTTAAGTACATATATGTTTTGTGTAGGATAGAGAGGATGTGCAGCATCACTTGTCTATCTTGCTTTTTATTGGCTTATGGGTGATACGGAGTATTGGGGTAAATGTCTATCCATCTTATACATGTCTTTACTTTTGAGAATGTCAGTTAATGCTTGATTGGTGAAGAGCTTTATGGTAGCATAGTTATTGATTGATTTGAACTTTATTGTAGTGTATTTATGATTGGCTTGAACTTAAGGTTAAGGGTGCCTCAGTAATCCAATAAAGATCAAAATTTGTGTTTAATTTATTAATATTGTTATTACAAAGTTATGGAATATGGTTCTCATATACTAAGGGGTTAATTTTCGTAATAGGATTTGACATCAGAATCTGGAACTTGTGATCCCTTACGTTCAGTTGATGAAATAAGCTCGCAAGATTTCGAAGACAACTATCAGCCCAAGACTGATTTGCTTAAAGCAGTTGTGGTATTTGCGGCGGCTGCAATTGGGACAGTAGCAATTAACCATTCTTGGGTGGCTGCTAATCAGGTTCGGTACTCTTGGGTGGCTGCAACTGGGACAGTAGCAATTAACCATTCTTTCCTTGGGAAGAACATGGAGAACAGAGGGCGTTATCGACGATAACAGGTCATACTTTTTATATAAATCAATATTCTTGGCTGCTTAATTACCTCGAGGAGACTTTTGTTTTTAACTTTGTGAGCCTAAATTATAACTTCTTCACCTTATATAATATATCATTGTCGCACTAGGTCATCAAAACATACACCAGATTAACTACTAAATCCAACAACAATTTCATCTTTAACTCATTAATCCCTTTACATATACTGAGTTAAAAATATTTTCAAGAACTCAGCTTTAAAACTAAACCAAATGTTTGGGCTTACTTCTCTGTTAAGGTAAATCTTCTACCTCATTGTTTGTACTTTTAATTTGATTGGTGAGGTGCTAAATTTTGGCAATTATATGTTTGCATTCTGGAGGAGGAATCCATGAATTTTCAGATTCTCAGTGTGGTATGCAGTAACTTTGATCCTGAAATTGCAGATTCTAGGCTATCATGTTGATATTTTTAATGTATATATATGTATTTTTTCAGCTGCTAATATCATAAGTTTTACCACAGGACATGTTTTTGCCTTTGGAGAATCAAGGGCTTTAGCGATTGCAAATATGGTTTTGGGGCTGAAGGAAATTCAAATTCGAGGAGAAATTCGTACCAACGTTGATTATACAATTGATCTTCTGAATGTAAATCACTATCATGATGACAAACTAGTTTTATGAAAAGTGGTTATTATGGAGAAGTGACACTATTATAATATTTTATCTCAAGCTTCTGACTACAGAGATAACAAAATTCACACAGGATGGTTGGACAGTAGAATTGCAATGCGAGTTAGAGCAGAGAGGCCTCCTTGGTATTTGTCTGTTGTTGGAAGGGCACTCCATGTAAGCAAACTTTCTTATTTTTAATTTTATCATTTTCTCCTCAAGTTTTTGGTATTTTCTCATGTTCAAATTCATGATCTGTGGCTTCTTCCAATTAATACAGAAAGCTACTACGAGTAGTGCTGCTTTGGTTTCAAACTATGTTGGCTATCTTGAGAAGGAGCAAATCCCTCCTAAGGTATTATATCAAAACGGGGAAAAACTTGAGATTCATAGTGTATCTAACTCCGTGCTTATTTTCTAGTGATACTAATGTTTCTTTATAATTATGCCAACACATATCTCTTGTCCATTCTCAAGTGTCCTTGAGCATTGAAGGAAGCAAGTATCTGTATGTAATCTTATAACTTCAATTTGATTGATATTTTTTGTAATTCCCTTACCTTTTTGGGACTTACGCTATCATATACAATGCACAATTTGCATAACTCATCTTCCAAAACAATTTTGTAGGTTGACATGATACGAGGAGGACCTGGAAAGTATAGATTGAAATTAAATCAATCAGAGATAGAAGCAGAGATACATACTTTACATGATAGAGGTTTATCGATGCAGGCAAGTATTATTCTCTGAACTATCTATGCATTTGAACTTTTGTAGCTATCTTCGTTAGAATATTACTCAATATAGTCAATTTTATACCATAAGTTTCTTTGATTTTTTAACCCTTAGTTTCCATTTGTTACAGTTGGATGGAAACATTCATGTAATATATGCAAAGGAAGAAGCAGCTGGGACTCGCCTTCTAATTGATGGAAGGACTTGCTTGCTTCAGGTGAAACTAGTTTATTTCTACCTTTAAAAATTCGATTTCTTTTTAAGGTGGCTGAGTTAACTAAACACCTTTCATATGCAGAATGATCACGATCCATCAAAGTTAATTTGAGAGACACCATGCAAGCTTCTGAGATACTTGGTTGCAGACGATAGTCACATTGACGCAGACACACCATATGCTGAAGTTGAGGTCATGAAGATGTGCATGCCTCTTCTCTCCCCTGCTTATGGGATTATTCATTTCAGAATGGCTGAAGGTCAAGGCATGTAGGCTGGTGAACTTATTGCAAGGCTTGATCTTGACGATCCTTCTGCTGTAAGAAAGACAGAACCCTTCACTGGGAGCTTCCCAGTCCTGGGCCCTCCTACGGCAATTTCAGGTAAAGTTCATCAGAAATGTGTGGCAAGCTTAAATGCTGCACGGAAGATTCTCGCTGGCTACGAGCACAATATTGATGAAGTGAGTAAATTCCTCCTCTTAATTATTTTATAAATAATTCTGACATTATTTTTGGATTTTGCTATTATTCAGAACTTGTATTTGCCTTTCTTATTAACAAGCTAGACATCTATGTCTGGTTGTGCAAAGTTTGCTCAATTGCCTTCACAACCCGGAATTACCTTTCCTTCAATAGCAAAGTGGTTGTATCTTTGGATGTAGCAGTGTTTTGGTTGGCAAAGTGGTTACTAGCTAGTTGATGTTGTTTTTGTTGTCCTTTCTTGTTTTTTTAGATGTTTTTTTCATTAGTTTAGAGAATATGCCTAGCTAAGTGATTGTACTTTTTGTTTGGAATTTGGTTTGAAGTACTCTTAGCCAAATTAATAACTACATGACAAAATACTTTAGTTGTGTTTATAAAATATTTTGGTTTGAAGTACTCTTAAGCCAAATTAATGGTATCACATTTGTCATTATTATTTTA
>CAWUDS030001569.1:45-49875 GCA_963859935.3 Lathyrus sativus
CACGACACGACGATGTTACCGTGTCGTGGATCTCTCTCAACAACAACAACGGACGAGGAGGAAAAGAGAGAGATCACGACACGACGATGTTAAATAGAAATAATAGTTGTCTTTCTTACTATGAGATGGATGAGAAAACTTTGGTGACATTAGGGAGAGGTTCAAGAATTAGTATATCCGATTTGACATGGTTGAATTCATCATTCAAACCTTTCAAGAAAAAAATCGCATACTCCATGTCACATTGCTTTTTTATGGTTGCATTTGCTCCATAAGTGCAATTTGGAAGAACCCCAAGAGTTTCCAAATCTTCCCACTGAGTTTTTAATTCATTAAAGAAAGCAGTAATCGACTTGCCATCTTACATTTTGGAATGAATGTGTTGTAGAAGACCTGACAAGCGAAAGTGATCGCTCTTGGCGAACATGTTTAGCAGATCGATCCATAGTTGTACAACGCTCTCAACGTAAGTCTTGCTTGGGCAATGTCTTGAGAAAGGGTTGCAGAGATTCAAGCAAGGATGATGTTGTTGCATCTTTCCCTCGCATCAAAGAGAGGATTATCTTCCTTAGGAACAAGAAGTTTGTCATTGATAAACTTGATATTGTTCTTGCTAAAGAGAGCTCGTTTCACCGAACGGCTCTAAGACTCATAATTGTTCTCCGATAATGGCAAAGAAACAAGAATTGCACCAGAATTTTATGCAAGATGAAGATAGTATGGATTGGATTTATCAAGGGCCAGGTTCTTTATGAAGTTATTGTTTATGTTCTTATTGTTATTTTTATTTTATGTGACAGATATGTCATTAGGATCGAGCTCCATTATTGAAGCTCAAAGGTGGAGATAGAGAAAAGGTAGACAAAAAAGAATCTTCTAATTTTTCATCCTACTAATAACAAAATATAATATGCATAATGACACATAAAACAGAATATAGGACTTAGTCTTTCATTCAATGGATAAGAGATATATATAACTAGAGTTAGTTGAGACCCAAATAAAGTATAATCCACAACTAACATTTTGCTCATTCTTTCACGTATCAGACAATGTTAGTCACCACCAACTGAGAAGAATAAAATCAACCTTCACATTAATATAATCAATTAGAGCTATAAAAAATGATAGATCCAAGATAATTAAATTCTCCTCACTTTCTCTCTGCTAACAGCAATCAACAAATTGATCATAAATATGTCCATCAACTAACAAGATATTCTAGAGGTACCATAACATATGCTATCTTTTTATTTATTTTACAGGTAAATTTTAGTATATTCATTCTTATATGATAATACATTAATACTAATTTGTTGTTATATAATTTTTTTCTTGATGGTGCAGAAGGTGATGCTTTCCATAAGTGATTTTTTCTCATTAGAACCTAGACAGAAATGTAGAGGAGGAACTGTTTTAAAAAGTGCTTACAAAGATATATTATCTTTTTTAAAGTTGAAGAGATCGAAAAACCAAGTGAAATTTTTATCCGATGATTTTGATTCCAAGCATCAAAATCACAATGACCCTTTTGATTATATGAGTTATGAGAAGCTTCCTAATCAAATGGAAAATTCTATGTTTCTTTCTACTCAACCCTCTGCTCCACCAATTCCAGATTTTGCCACTATTGGAATATTCAAAGCTACTGTGTTATCTAACCTTGACATTGATTATATTCCTTTGTTAGAAAAAGTTTGTAATATTCATCCTTGTTTAATAGAGTGCCAAAGGAAAAGGACTCCAATGTATGCGAGTTGGGCTTTTACATCACTTGGAAGGGTTTTGCATTTCCTTGAGATCACAAAGGTGGAAGAAATGAATGATGAGGCATGTGAATGGCTTCAAAAATTGTGGGAAGAAGTTCAAGTATTTGGATTTGACTTGTCATGGCTTGCACCTCAAGTGGAGTTTGTTTTGAAGTATGGGATGAAAATGAGCAAAATGAATAAACTTGAGGAGGAAAAAAAAGAGGCTAGAGGTGAGAATTAAAGAATTAAGGATGGAATTGTTGAGTTCTAAGGTTGTTGGGGAAGCTATTAGTATATAGGTTAATTTTTTACCGTAATATTTATTTATATTTAAGTATTAATAAATAAATTGTTGAATTTAAAAATAAAAGAAACACATGTGTAAAAGTGTCTTCACATTTATTCAAACAAGTAAGTCGAATTTAAGACTCTAATATTATTTGTTGGATCATAAGAAAGAGTATTAATATTGGACTAGAAGCAACACACAAGTGAAAGAGATAATACATATTCACTTAAAATTTTAAGGTCGTATGTGTGTGAATTCTCCGACATTTATAACTAATATAAAACTTTAAGTCACACTTGACTTTATTATTCTCAATAGTTACAAGAAAATATCCTTTGGAGTTCTCAAACTAAACACTATTTTTTACATAGTGTTTCTCAATCTCACCAACTCTCAATATAAAAATCACACAAAACAAAAGTGTTTAAAGTGTTTTTCAATTTTTTTTTGATAATCTCTAAAGTTTGTCAAACTCTAAGAATATATTCTTAGAAATTTCTACCTTTTGTTTCTCACCAGGATTCTATCATATGTACTTTCTCTAACTTGTGTTTTAACAAATGAGAGAAAATTATATTTCTAACTGTCAAAATCTTAATGGGTCCAAGATATACCACCCCATTAACGAACTGATCCGCAAACAAGTTCGAAAATTTGACAATGTCGAAATATGTATTTTTCTTTTTCTTCACTGAGGTATTAAGGCATATTACAATAATTTTCCACATTGACTTCAAATCAACGATGATGTAAATTTAACTACCAACCACTTGTTGTTATCTCCAAAGCTTCAATTTTGATCTTGGCAACAATTAGGTGAGCATATTTGTCAAGATCAAGATTCAAGCTATTGATGCAATGACCAATAATAGTGGAACCATTCAAAATATATATCTCACCCATTTTGGACCCTTTAGCCATTATTTATGCACCAGGCAAAATTTTCAACACTCCATGTTCTATTCTAGTGCAGGAGTCTAGATCATCAAACATTCTTATAGACATTGTTTTTGCTTAAGTTCGAGAACATACCTCAGATTTGTGTAGAAGGAACTCACAATCATCAAACATTTTACGTTTGATTGTACTAATACCATGAACTTTGCGAGCCTTATTGTTTTTTAGTCAAATGAGCTCACCTTCTTTCAGTTCTAAAGTTTCAAAATATTCTTTACTTTGACACATGTGATAAAAGCAACTTTGTTCTATAATCCAATTCTTCTCTATTTCCAAACTTGCTACAACTAGTGCACCGACACTTTCATAACCATCTATGTCTGAGACAATCAAAATATGAACATAATCACCATTGTTCTCTCTTTCGAGACAATCCTTTTTTATGTGGCCGGTTTTGTGACAAGTGAAACATTTAAATTTTGTCTTATCAAAAAAATTGGACTTGGGCTTTGACTTTGACCTTGATATCTCCTCCTTCTAGTTTCCTCAACTCCCACTATCGTCAACCTTCAAATACATAAAAAATAAAGTTGTTGTTTTAGATACAATCAATGAGCTTATGACTTGGTAATATATAATGATTCAATCTTTCCCCACATCTCAACCGTAATCTTCTCTTTGATGACTTCTCTTAATACTTTATTTTCAAGGCAAAAGATAATGTCGCTTCTGGTCTTATTCACCGTCTTGGTCTTCTTAGCTTGTGTTAGGATTGCATTCATCAATTCTTTTCCTTTCAATGCTTCTACAAACGTTTTTTGAATTTAGATTTCTTACATCTTCACCTTCCATAATCTGAAGCCGTTGTCTCTAGAAAACTTCTCAATGTCCCATTTGCAATTCATAATGTTCAATTGTAAATTTAACTCCTTTGCCTCATAGTTAGTGTCACTTGTAAAAATAAGTAAATATGATTTTTAATACACGAAGACTTTTGATGTGCGGAGGTCTTCCTATTTCTAGAGAACGTGGACCTTTTAAATTTGAAGTAGCTTGGATCACCCACGTTGATCACGAGCAAGTGGTCAAGAATGATTGGTCTACATTAAAAAGGTTTTTAGTGTCGTCCTTGAACCAAATATATATTTGAAAACATTTTTAAAATGGAGAGACATACTAAGAATATGCTTAAAGGTGTTAAAAAAAACTTTAATAGAATGTACTCGACTATACTTGTACTTTTGGAGCAACAATTACATCAAGATATTGACCAAGTATTTCATCAAGAAGAAATATGCTGGTATCCAAAATTAAGGGAAATGGATCCAATTTAGTGAAAAAATACAAGGAAAAAAATCCACGCTCCAACTGTTATCAATGGAACGAGAAGCAGGATTCATGCATGAATCTAGTGTTGGTTGATGTAATGATGATACTATCGTGCATGAGGAATTCAACAGATATTTTTTTTAACTTGTTTATATTTAACACCTACACTTAACTTCTTCCTTTTAATGTGAGTCATATTCCACAAACTAATGAGGATCATGCACTTAACCAAACTAGTTACTAATGATGCAGTGTTACATGCCCTTAATCATATACATCCCTTTTAGAAAGAAAGTTGCATTGAAAGTATTGTTAGGCAACCTTTATCACAAGTTACTTAATAAATGATATAAATCGAGAGAAAATTAAAAGTGGTTGAGGGAAAAGATTTTATAATTATTGTGTATATTTTGATTCCAATGAGAGGTGATATTTATAGACACACTAGCCACTTAAATCAAATTTAAAATAAACTATCTAAAAACAGTCGGATATATCTACCTGGTTATACGATATACCCACCGGTATATTCTTAAAACATTTTGTCTAACTAAAACTGATATACCCACCCGATTATATGAAATATCATCTGGGTGTATTCTTAAAGCAAACTGAATTAACCATAACTTTCTAACTCATATTTTCCATGCTTCTCATTCTCATTAACTTCTTCAAACCTTCAACTTTTCTTATTTTAGGGGTTTGTCAAGATTTCTGATAATTGTACAAGCCTTTGACACAACCAAACTTATAGTTTCAAGCTTGACCAAAAGTGCATATACTTCATTGAAATCTACTCCAAGTTTTTGGAGAAAGACTTTTACAACCAATCTTGCTTTGTACTTCATCTTGTAAACTCATTTTACATCAATTGCTTTTTTGCCTAACACATATGCTTGTGCTTCTTCCCGTAAGTCCCTATCAAGGCAGTTTGTTATGAACAAATAATCTTCATATCCACCTTTAATAACGTATTCATGAATTTTTTTTCTTCCATTTAAATCCATTTGTATCAGCACATACAGAAAAGGTCACAGCTACAACTTCAACACTAATTTCAATTCCCTTTATTCTTATCAACTTAAACAACTCCATAGTTTTATCATAAAGTCCACATATTGCATGACTTGACAAAAGAGAAGTCCAATTTAATGGCGACGAAAAATCTGAATTTATGGCGACAGAGAGAAAGAAAAGTTTACGACGGTAGAGAGAAGAAAAAGTTTATGGAGGCGAAGAGAAGGAAAAATAATTAAGTTGAGGTGAGGAAGAAGAACAAATATAAGGTGTGAGTTTCTATAGCGTGTTTGAGGCGAGGAAGAAGAACAAAATGTGATTTTGGTATTCTTTGCTTTATTGCTAAAAAACACTCACTTTAAACTTCTAATCTACACCTTTAAAAAATTAATTCACACGTGTAACAATCTAGACAAATAACTAAGTAATTGGAAAATTTCCTAAATAGAGTGATACAGACTCAATTTGTCATCCACTCACTCATAGTATTAATATAAATGTAGTTAACTAATTAATTTAATTATAGTTTTATTAATAATTATTGTCTTATTACATATTCCAAAAAAAAGCTTCATCCAACCAACTTTTTATTGATGTTAATTAATTAATAGGTAAGTCACAAATTTTATTAAGACTATTGCTTTTTTCATGTCCTAATGTATAATTTAATTTTATATTTTATATTCACCCTAATCAATAATAAATAATTTATTATAGAAGTGTTTTGTTAGATTATTTTGTATATTTATATTTATTTTTTTCATCCTAACAATAATTAGATAAAATATGTGAAAATTTATTTTTATACAAATTTTTATGCTCCATGAAAATCAACAAAAATAATACATATTTTTTAAAAATGAAATCAATGATGCATAATCTATAATAAAATATTAAGGAGCTAAACAAATTTGATGGATACAAATTTTTATTTAGAATTTGAAACATATTCGATCTTACTTGATCAAAAGGAAATCAATGACCTGTCACGCGTCGTCGACTTGAAGGTTGTTCGTCAGGAATAGGGAGGGGGTGTACCTACAAGACACTCTGATGCCAAAATAAGTAATGAACCAGAGTAAGAGCAAAATACAGAAGAGAGATAGAGAACTGGATACCTGACCCTCTAGTGAAAGACGATATTTATAGTGAGACCCCAGCGCAGGGCCAACAGTCACTTGTGTTGGGCTGGATTATCAGGCCCAACCCAAGTGACTGCTAGGGCTTACGTAGCGTAGTGAAGACCAGCACATGGTCTTCGCCCTAGTTCAACCGTCTCGTGATCTCCAGAAGGTTGACTGACCAGCTCTTTCGGAGGTGGGTAGTTGGTTGATGACGTGTCCCCGCGGAGGGGGCACGTGGAGAACGTGTGGAAAACGTGTTGTTCTGCCCGACAGAGGGAGGGTGCCTGCCCGGTGTGTCTATACTCTGCCCGACACTAGGGGATTTGGGCCTTGTTGGGCCTTCCCGAAATAGCGTTGGATTGGGCCGGCCCGCCGGATGGGCAGGAATGGGCCCGGTCCAGAACAATATTAAATTTTAAATTAAAATAAAATACATTTGAAGTTAAAAGAAAAATGTTGAATAGTGAAATATTTCTAATAGTTATTGCCCTTGAATGAACTTCATATTCATAGGTGGATATATCCTAGCAAAACATATATATATATATATATATATATATATATATATATATATATATATATATATATATATATATATATATATATATATAATATATATATATATATATATATATATATATATATATAGAGAGAGAGAGAGAGAGAGAGAGAGAGAGAGAGAGAGAGAGAGAGAGAGAGAGAGAGAGAGAGAGAGAGAGAGAGAGAGAGAGAGAGAGAGAGAGAGAGAGAGAGAGAGAGAGAGAGAGAGAGAGAGAGAGAAGATCAATCTATTGCAGGACTAAGTTTTTTTAATTTACTCCAAATCATAACCTTTGAATTTAATTTAATATAGTGGTTAGATTAGTCATTTACTTTATTAACCGTTAAATTAGATTCAATTTAAAGGTTATGATTTAAAGTAAGTTAAAAAATATACTTTTAAAGTAAGTTGATTCTCGCATATATATATATATATATATATATATATATATATATATATATATATATATATATATATATATATATATATATATATATATATATATATATATATATATATATATATATATATATATATATATATATATATATATATATATATATATATATATATATATATATATATATATATATATATATATATATAATAACAAATAAAAGCATAAAATAATAAAAAATAGTTACTCAGTTTATAGTATAAAAATTGAGTTGTTTCAATTGGAAATTTTGTAGAGACGCATATTCTTGTCTAGTTGTAAAAATTTGAGACCTTTTAAGCTCTTAAGACTTTTATGTTCAAAACCCTGTGTAATTCTGTCGGTGAGTGTTTGAAAAATGATGAGAAGAAAAGACTTTATTTATAAGAAAAATTAGAGTTAAAAAAGGAAGAAATCAATTTGATCAATAAAAATAGTTAAAAGCCTAAAAATCAATTTTAATTGATTTTGATTTTGTGACTTATTGTATCAATCATATTAATTCTTTCTAAAATTAAAAATATTATAAAAAGAACAAAATTTTTTCCAATATTTTTTATTTTATGATTTTTTAGATATTTTTATGAATAATATGAAGGAAAAAAAGTGAAAAAAAAATAATATTTAAAAAAATACCTTAAATAAAATACGAAGTTAATAATTAAATAATAAAAAAACTACTTTTGTGATGTTTTTATGAAAATAGGAAAGTTAGAATAAAAATAAAAGAGGAAAACACAAAAAATTTAATTAAAAAAAGAAAAGAAATCAATTTGATCAATAAAATTAATCAAAAATCCAAAAATCAATTTTAATTGATTTTTATTTTGTGACTTATTGTATCAATCATATTGATTCTTAAAAATTAAAAATGTTATAAAAAGAAAAAAATATTTTCCAATATTTTTTTATTTTATGATTCTTTGGATATTTTTACGAATAATATTGAAAAAAGTGGAAAAAAAAATATTTTAAATAATACCTTAAATAAAATACGAAATTAATAATTAAATAATTAAAAAAATAAAAAAACTACTTTTGTGATGTTTTTATGAAAATAGGAAAGTTAGAATAAAAATAAAAGAGGAAAACACAAAAAATTTAATTAAAAAAAGAAAAGAAATCAATTTGATCAATAAAATTAATCAAAAATCCAAAAATCAATTTTAATTGATTTTTATTTTGTGACTTATTGTATCAATCATATTGATTCTTAAAAATTAAAAATGTTATAAAAAGAAAAAAATATTTTCCAATATTTTTTTATTTTATGATTCTTTGGATATTTTTACGAATAATATTGAAAAAAGTGGAAAAAAAAATATTTTAAATAATACCTTAAATAAAATACGAAATTAATAATTAAATAATTAAAAAAAACCATTTTTGTGATTTTTTATGAAGAAGGTGGGGATTCAAACTCGCAACCTCTCATATTCACAACTCCTTACACATGGTCTCTTACCAATTGTGTCATTTTATTCATTCAAAATAAAGTGGCACTAAAAACCATGTAAATCGTGGGGAAAATTTGGGGTACTACGTTAATTATCCTACATATTTAGACAAAAATGTAAAAATAATCGGAACCCAAATAAATAAAAGTCGGACGCCCAAGTGCTCAAAAAAATAAACCGAATACATCAAAATGATCAGTGCAAAATATACGACTCAGAAAAATACAGCATTTGGTCAGATTCTAAAATAATTTTTGACCCGTTAAAATGCTCAAACTAATCAAAATGCAACGAAAAATATTCAAAAAAATTAAAACAAACACGTCGGATTAAACTACGCGAAACGTATATCAATATAATTGACTCCTGCAAGCTCGATTTTAAAATTTCTCGTCCACCGATTTTACGCACCGTTGAGATTCAGTTTGGTCGGCCTGTCTGTAACTCCGAGAAAATATTCCTGTGACCCTTTTAGGCACTATGCAAGATAAAATGCGTGTTATGCAAAGTAAAAATAAAGTTGGATGAATGAAAAACTTATAAATTAAAATGCCTGAACAAAATCACGACTGAATAACCACACTTGACTTGAAACCGAAATTTCTGCCCTTGAGTGCACACTGATCCTCTTGAGAAATCATGAAGAAAACGACCTTGATATCTGATGAGCCTCGGTAAAGAAGATAGTCATGATGTTGGGGACTCAGTCTTTATCTCAACTCGAGAGCAATAGTCAAATAAATCACCTCTGAATAGGGAAAACTCAACTCACAGGAAAATGTCTTAGGAGCTCAATGCAAATGAAAGGATGCAAAATTATGACCTAATGAAAACAAATAAAATAGAAACACAATCCAGTTAAGGTTAGAAGAAGAGAGGGCAAATTTTGGGGTACAACACTTATAGAGGTTCGTCCAAAAGAGAAAAAAGACCTAATTTTCTCCCCAAGAATTGACTTGAGAGTATCCAATAATCTTGAGAGCTTTTTGTAGGTTATACTCACAAACCCCCTTATACAAGAAAAATGAAGGTTATAGTTAACTTCCAACTAACTAGAAAACTACGAAGTGAAGCGGTGAGTATTCATTACGAGCGGAGGATTGAAGCAGTTAGTCTCCTTTCCACTAGAATCTTGGAGTAGTTAGTCTTTAAGATTCTAAACGAACCTTGGGAGCTTTTAAAACCAGGTTGAGCTTACAAACTTTAAACCTTGGTTTTATATCGGCCTAACCAATAACCTGTGGGATTTTAATATCGGGCTCTCAAACCTAATCAATATTTGAATATCGGGTTAAGCTTTAACCTTAAGTTGGTTTTACCATGGGCTAACCAAGAAACTATGAAAGTTGTTATCACAGGTTGAGCCATCGAACCTAAACAATGGTTTAATCACACAATTGCCAAACCAAAGCTTTTTAAGGGTTTACCTTCTAACCCATACAACTATTCCCTAATAGGATAAAATGTTCAACCAAGGCAAAACAAGCTTCCTTCGTGAACTTACAAATCTACCCTTCCAGAATTACACAATCCTCACTTGCAAAAAGATTTTCTTAAAAAGCACTTCGGTTAAATTCTTAGTGAGAGAAAGTAAACAAAAGAGAATTTTAGAGAGAGAGAGTCAGAAGTGTTAAATGAAACACACTTTTGGATGCTTTGAAATGAGGGAAGGGACCTCTATTTATAGGCTAGAAGTTGACTCAAAAAGGAAATAGTTTTCAAGGCATTTTATGACTTGCCAATCGATTAGCATAATATACCAATCAATTGGATGTCTCCACTTTAATTAATTACCAAGTTAAAAATGGAAAGAAAAGATATCTAGCAATTACAGATCATTAAGATGACGTCCTAATTGGTTAGGGCGGATTTTTGAACTCTCTCAATCGACTGGTATAAGGTTCCAATCAATTGAGAAAGACAAAAATTTGCCCAAAGCTATTTAGACAACTTCCAATTCATCTGGCGTGACTTCAAGACATTCTTTGAAAATATTTTCTTGATAAAAATCAGTTTAAGAAGAATTTTTTTGTGTTTGTAATTTAGCCATGCACTTTTACGAGAACACCCTTATGCTTTACAAAGTATTCACTCAGGCTAATCGAGGCAGAGCTTTCTTATACTTCAATACTTTGTTTGATGCTTTATTTCTTGTAGACATTGCTTGAGTTTACTTGAGATGAGGTTTTACTTAAATTTCATTTTGTTTCCATAATAGATAGTCAAGTCTAGTAAATCTTAATTCATTGGTTTGCATCTTTAACATTTTATAGTTGACTTGTCATTAAGGACCAGTTGTCGTCATTAGACATTAGTTATCATCATCAAAAGTAGTTGTTCTTGTTAAAGGCATATCACCTGCAAAACAAGGTTCCACATTCTCCCCCTTTTAGATGATGACAATGTCGCAGTGAGAATTGGATGCCATATCTATTGAATTAACTAGGTTCATAAATCATAATTCACCACCGGTCTTTATTTTATCCAAATGAAAGGGTAAATATCGAAAACCTTAATTGTAATGTAAAAACAATACAAGAGATCTAAGGTTCGGGGGTTTGTTATACCTAGGGAAGGTGCTAGCATCTTAAGTATTTGTAGTACTCTACAAGAACCTCTTGCTTTATTTGTGTTATTTATTATTTGTCTACTAAAGGGCGAAAAGGTAAAAGGAGATCTAAGGTGTTAGTCCTAAGTATTCTCTCCAAGATATTGCATCTTGTGCCTACGTATCCTGACAAAAGTGGAATCAGAGCATTCGTAGTTCCCCTTAATAAGGGTGAGGAAATCGTAATTATGGTCAAGGTTTCAAAAGAAAGAGGTAAGTTTCTATGGCAGAACACCTACATAGAGTTAAGAAAGTCTAAACTTAAGGCTAGGTTAAAAAGGGGGTAAGTGTCCATGGCAGGACACTTACATGGAGTGTAGTGACTCTAATCCTAAAGTTAGGATGAAAGGGAAGCAAGTGTCCATAGAAGAACACATACAAAGAATACGACGACTCTAATCCTAGGGCTAGGATGAAACAGAAGGAAGTGTCCATGGCATAACACATACAAAGAGTGCAGCGACTCTAATCCTAGGGCTAGGATGAAACGGGAAGGACCTAAAGTTAGGCTAAGTATGACATGGTAGTCAACAAAAGGGATCCTCCCTTGGAATCGGGCACATGTAATTAATACGAAAAAATAAGATCAAGTTATGAAAGTGATAGACACAAAATAAGAATTCGGTAAAGAGAAAATAATATGGCAGAAAATGCATGCATCAGATGGATAAAGACAACATGATGAACAACGGCATAATCAATACAAGGATCGAGATTAAATCAAGTATCACTAAGGAAGATATTCACCCGTATCACCCAAATTTCATCAAAACCTAATCAATTTCTAAACAAAATTTTAATCAAAATTAAAAACAAAATTTAGTCAAAACTAAGATCAAAAGATAATCGGCAATTAACAAAAAAAAAAGAAGTTAATCTAAAATTAAAAGAAAAAGTTAATCACTAAAATTAAAAATCAATTCAACCTTAAATCCTAACAACATCTAATTAAATTCAAGATTAACTTCTATCCTAAAATCTAATTAGAACTATTTAAACTAATTAAAATTCCAAATCTAATTAAGACAAAATATCTAATTAAAATTTAAAATTATAATTAAACACACTCAAAGAAAAAACATGAATAAATAAAAAATGAAAATAAATAAATAAAAAAACACATATGGGCCGGTGGGACTAAGCAAGCCCACACGGACCCCATCAACAACAGCATTACCCAAGGTGGAAAACTGGAAGGACACTAAATTTAGATCAATCTTCTTCTTTCTCTCTCGTTTGTGCTACTCTTTCTATCCTTTCCTTTCCCTATTCGCAACATCTTCAAAATCCTCTTTCTTCTGCAAGAAACTGCGTTGACACGTCCTCTATCTATCACACGCATCTCTTCCGCTGTGTTTTCTAATTGTTCTCGCGCCATTCTCACCGAACGAGTAAGAGTCTGCCGCGCCATGGCCAGCGGCCGACGGCGGCGGAGTTTTCGCAGCGTCGATCTTCTCAGTTCGCAAATGGATATGCAACAATTTAAATCGAAATCATCGAAATAAAATTCAACAATTACATAATCGGTTTCTGCGAGTTTAAGTGTAAGAACCGCATACCTTCGCAATGCTTCAATGATGACGACTTCCCGGTACTTGTTCTATCTTCTGCTCCTTTCAAATTCATTGTTGATACGTGTAGGAAATGATATTATTCAAAGCTCCATGTATGATTCTAACTTTACTGCAGTGGTGTGTGTATGTATGTTTCTTCTGTAGTTCAAAAATTGTGTGTGGTAGTGATGTGATGCCTCAGTTTGTGTTTATGTATAGTTTATGTGTATGATGCCTCCGATGATTTTTTTTTGGTTACATGTTGCTCATGTCCTTTTATAGTGCCCTGTGAAACAAATTTATGATTTCAAAATGAATACGCGAGATTGTTTGTCGAATACTGCTTTGGAAGGAATATTATATGGTTGTTAATTGCTTGATTCCTTACCATGATTTCGCTTGATAGCTGTTGATTGCGTTTTTAATTCTTTCTCCTTTCAATATGCGACTATCTTGAAAATTTCTGTTTCAATTATGTCGGTTGGCTGTTTTTGGAAATGATTGAATTGATTTTGATGGTTCATGATTTTCCAGGTTTTGAAGCTCTTAAGATTGGATTTTTTTGTTCCGTTGAAGTCCTTGAACGCTTTGTCTATTTTCTTCTTTCACCACTCGCATTTGCACACTAGAATTCATTGAGTGATTTGGTAGAAAACCCGTTTAGTGAAGTTACTAAAGGTTGCACCAAGGATAAATTTCCAGCTTTAGTTGAAGATGACTCAAGATTTATAACATTGTATGACTTTTACTCATTCTTGTACTTTCAAACAAATGATACCTTTGAATTAAATTTGATGAATAATTATTTTGAATTTCTCATTTGGCCTTGAACCTGCAATTTTTTACAATTCGATCCTTCACAAATTTGGATGCTTGAATTAGCATCTTGGAATGATGCCTTGATTCTTTAAATAAAAACTCTTCTTGCGACGGTTTACGGTGCAATCTCAAAAGGTCTCTTTGAAATTAACTTGAACATGAATCTTGAAATCAATGTGAACTTCGGAAACATGAATTCGTAATTTTGACATGGAACTTTTTGGAAACAAGCCTCCTATGGCTCGTAAATCAAACCTGACTTGAAAAAAATTTGAATTCAATTTATGGTACAAATTAGCTCAAACATTTCTTGAAGGTATCATGGGACATGATCCTAAAATCGACTTTAATTAACTCTTTTGCCAAGAAATCCATTGAAATGCACCCTTCAACCAAACTTGACATCCTTAATTCCACTCCTCCATTCACGAACAATTTGTATTACAAGAAATAAGCAAATGAAAGAAATGAGGCCTTGAACATAATGAATCCTTTGAACAAGTTCTCGAGGAAAGAAGTTTGTCATGCTTTGGAGAATCTCCGAAGAAGATGAATCTTGGAATGAAACGTTAACCATATGATCTTGTAACCCTAATAATCTTGCTCGTGATGATCTGCCTTCAACAATGACCATGCTCAACACCAATGTGAAAATAGTCTTAATCCTCCTTAGATTATACACTGAAACTTCTGAGAAATTCTGAGGAAAGTGATCAGTGGAAAACTCTAGGACCCTTTGAATCAGAATCCAACAGTCACGTCTCGAAGTACTTGACTGAGAGAATTTAGGCTTGAGACTATTGAACCTGCACAAATTGGTTAGTCATGATAAACACGCACACAAGACCCTATGACCTAAAGATGTTATGCAAGATGGTGGACAAGGAAGTGGGATCTTAGGGTTAAAGATTAGGGTGTGACAGACAACACATCTTTTAGGGGAGGTAGTAAAAGAAATAACACATATGTGTTTAGAGTAATTAAACTCCCTTGAGTTAAATAGAGAGTATATTCTACTCCCCCAAAGAGTATACTTCTCCCTTTTTGTCAAAATAAAAAAGGAGGGTAAAGATGCATTATAAAAAATATAAATATGTAACCATTTAAGAAAAGGGAAATACATTGTCTTATTTATTGAAGATGAGATACTTAGAATTCAAAGTACAAGAATGAAAATTACTGAATTGAAATTGCGGAAATTAAGAGATAACATGAATTTAAACACATAGGTGAGACTATTTGATGCCATAAGTATCATCGTTCCTCTGAGATCACTTTCTTCATTTCTTTTATGTCTTTTACTATGTTTTGACAAGTTTCCCAGATTTGATTGATATTTATGTCTTCCTTTTCTTCTGGATCTTCTTCCACAGTTATCCATTTGTCCCTTAATTTTTCATACTTTATATTAATCTTCATGACTTTGAGATTTGTGTACTCAATTCTTTTGTGGGATGAGATTGTCTTTTTCCCCTAGAGAATCAATGTTGCAGGTATTTAGTATTCTTGTGATCATTGCTCCATATGGAAGTTCTAATGAGGGTTTTTCTTAGAAGTAAGACATGTAGTGAAATATTCCGTCCACCCAGTTTGTTGAAATGTTTTGGTGAGAAGCTAGATAGGGATGATGTCATATTTGATAACATAGTTATTGTCGACCTTTTTTGGGAGCAAGATTCTTGCTATAAGGCAGTGAATGATTCTAACTTTTGACTTCAAGAGGTTTGTCCTAAACAAGATTTTTCTTTTCTCCAAGGGCTTATGACAAGAGCATTTAAGGCTACAGTTCATTTGAAGTTTTTTAGACCTATAGGCCTCTCTGACTTGTAGAATGTTCCTCAAAAAGGTATTTCAAACATTATACCAAAAGCATTTTTGAAATCACATATAGGTTTGAGTAGAATTATTTCACCAGATTTGGGAAGATTTTATCATGTAACCTAGTAAAGAATGCTCTCAAAGAGGCTTGACATATATGGTAGTGTGAATGCATTTTCCCTTTTAGTTATGTTTTGAATGATGTCAAAACTAGGAGAAAATTTATCATTTTTGTACATTGGACGGCATCAATCAAATTCTAGATGTGCATTGTTCATCTGAGCATTAGGATGCATATAAATGTGTTTGGAAATTATTAGAAATGACTTAGGAAAGGTCCATGCATCAAAATTTGAGTTTCTAGTGTGAAAGCTACTGCATAGGATGACACATACGTATTTAGGTCGACCTATAGAAGGTTTTTCTTCAGCATAGGTCAACACATAACCCACTTAGGTCGACACCCATACCTCAATAATAAAGCTTGTTGCCACTACCTATGTGTCGCCTCAAATAGGTCGACCTGAGACCTGTATAGGTTGACACAATGCTTTCATAGGTCGACCTATAGACTGAAAATTTTGAAATTTTGTTTTCCTTTCAATTTCTCATGCATGCCATTTGCTTCATATCTTGCATACATATACTAATACATGCATTATTTTCTAGAAAGGTTCTAGTGTAAAACCTATACAAAACCAGAATTTCAAAGCATACTCATCATCTTCAACCTCTCTTCTATGCATACACACAATCAAACTACACATAATCATTTTTTGATTGGGTGACCACCTAGATTAGGGTTGATAACGTCCAATTAGGTTGGTCTACCGAGAATATTGGATTTTGTTCTTTTAGTGTTTCAAATAAGAAATCCGAGATGGGGGTTTTGTTCAAGATCATTGAGGACTTGAGGGTTTTGGACAAGATTACGTAATTCGGATCTGATCAAGTGAAATCCTTGGGACAATGTGGTTCCTTGGAAGGGAGTAGCGTGAGACTATGGATCATGTTGGTAAATCTTGGGTTTTAACAAGTGTGTGTTTTGGATTAATTAGACCATGTGAAAGCCTTGGGACAAGGTGGTTTCTTGTAAGGAAGTAGAAAGAATTTGTGAATTGAAGCGGAATTGTTGGTAACTTGATCAATCTTTGATCAAGGGTTTTGGAGGTGGTAGAATCAACATTAAACCATAGGCTTTGTAGAGTACGAGTTATTCATGTCTTGTATATACACTTTTTGTTCTAAGAATCTTTTTTGTAGGGTAAGAGTCCTTGTGTGTGTGTGTGTCTCTCTCTCTCTCTCTCTCTCTCTCTCTCTCTCTCTCTCTCTCTCTCTCTCTCTCTCTTAACTTTATTCTAAGAAAATAATTTAATTCATTGGTTGTTTGATAAATTCGATTGGGAATGATTTTTTATCACATTTTTGAATTAGGTTTTGCTGATAGAATCATAATTCGATTGATTATGAATTGTTTTAAGATCAATAAAACAAAGTAAATTTCCAAACGATATTGATTGCACACAAAGTGTTTGATAAATTGCATTGTTATATTTTTTTTTTGTTTTTGATAATTGAAAATAAGCTCTACATATGCTTAGTGTTTGATTGTGTTGTGATTAATCGTTGTTGAATAATTTGTGTTCATTATCATTCAATTGTGTGCCTTTACGCATATCCAAGCTTTTCGATAATAGGTTCGGTTAGACGATTTAATTCAGGTTATTTATGTTTTACCATAAAACTTTTGAAAACCATTTTTGCCAAAAGTTTGAATTTTAAATTTGTGATATATTCATTCCCCTCTAGATCGAAGTCTATCGTCTAACAAGTGGTATCACGAGCTCTGGTTAATTTTGTGCTTAAGAATTGCTTTTTAGAAGAATGGTTACCAAATCTAAAAAAGCGTACAATTGAGCACCAATTTTCACTGGCAAAAGTTATGGCAATTGGGAACCTTGTATGCGTATTCATGTCAACTCCGTTGACAGGGGTATATGGGACACCACCGAAAATGGTCCGAATGAAATAACTGCTACAATTGCTGAGGGTGTTACATTACCTAAACCAGAAGCACAATGGGATACTAATGATTGGAAATTGTGGTCACATGGTTGAAAAGCAAAAAATATTCTCGCATCCGCTTTAGATGTTGATGAGTATTATCATGTTTCTCATTGTGAGACTGCCAAGGCTATGTGGGATGCATTAGTGGTTTCCCATGAGGGTAATAATGATTTCAGACAATCTAGGATCAATGCATTAAATCAAGAGTTTGAACTATTTTGTATGGAGCATGGTGAAACCATTGCGGATATGTGAAAAATGGTTCATATATCTTATCAATCGATTAAATGTGCTAGGTAAGCCTATTTCCAATGAGATTGCTACTAACAAAGTGTTAGGTATTTAAGTAGGGAATGGCAACCCAGGGTCACCGCTATTGAAAAGGAAAATGATCTCACAACTTTGTTTAGAAATTTGGAAAAGTGTGAACAAGAACTCTTTTGCTTGCAAAAAAATGAAAAAGATAAATGTAAAGACAAGGAAGTAGAGAAGAAGTCCATTGTTCTAAAGACTTCAAGCTCAAGGTCCTCTGGCAATGAGCAAAGTGATTATGAAACTAAAAATGACGAAGATTCCAATGAAGAAGGTATTGGGTACTACCCGCAGGGGTTCCTATCCGAGGACTTATTTCACCCCTAAAAACGATCCCTACAAATCAAATGTGACATCTTGCCTCGATGGCGAAATCTTAAACCATTTTCAAAAAGGGAATGTTACGTCTGTTCTACCGCAATACAGGTAACACTTAAGCCTCTCATGCGCGAGTATACAAGCTACGTTTAACTGCTAGAATGCGATCTAAGAGCATCTAATCTACCGCAAACAAACAAATGCTTCAGTCTCCCATGCACGAGCATACAAGCAATACCTAACTACCAAAAAACACCAACAAATCGTGGTCCTGTGAACTACAGAGGAATTGTTGGTCTCGATCGCCAAGGATAGGGATCCTTGTGCCTAACAACTAGCCGAACCTTTTTCTCTCTCCCTAGCGCGATCGATGTAACACCCTTATTCTACCCCAAAGATATTACGGTAAAATAACACAGATTTCAGAGTAAAATATTAACTTTCATTAAAAAGCCACAAAAGGGTGTACATTTCTCAAAGTCAACAAAATTGGTCAATACTCCGTAGCACACGGGTTTTCTCAAAATACATCAAAACATCATATACAGCGGAACTCAAAACATAACTCAATGTTTTCCTCATAAGGGAACATCAGTAAAATAACCCAATGATATACAATCAACTCAAAGAACCCAACCCGATGTTACATATCAGAGCAAGACCCTCTAAATTAACCATAAAGGCTAACGACTCTAAAACTTCAAAATACTCCTCGACGGCGTCCACGGCTAAACTTGCTCATCTGCACGTTACCCACGTGGAGGTAACATTCAAACAGGCAGGGTAAGTAAGACAATTCATAATAATAATGTATAAAAATTAATGCATAAACGGCATATTACTCATAATTATATTCAACACATTGATATCCTTCAAATATGCCTCAAAGGCCATAACGTCATAAGTTATACACAAGGCTCACAAATGCAAATGCAACATAGACTCAATGCATGTGGTACCAATCATCACAGCGCGATGGACACTGGGCCATCAACCCTCCATAGATTCCCATCAATAGGATCGATTATACTAGAGAACCGGAGCACATCATAATACTTCACATACGCACAGTGGGATTGAAGCCAAAGTAATCGAGGTCTTGAACCGAAGTCCGGATGCACATGAATGCATGATGCACACGTCACAAATCATCCTCATAATAACATCGTAGGTGCATCATCATTCATCATATTCATCATATTCGTCATATTCATCATATTCATCATATTCGTCATATTCATCATATTCATCATCATCAAACGTCATAGCTTATCAACACAGTCATCATCGTACGTTACGTCATCATAACTCGTTATAATAATCATCTTCATACTTCATAGCTCATCATAATAATCATCACCACCACATAAATCATCGTATCTCACATAACTCATCATAATAATCATCGTCATCACATAAATCATCATATCTCATGTTATCACATAATTCATCATATCAATTAATCTCACACATCATGTCATCATATAATCACGTATAAATCACATATTAACTCATAGTCATATTATCCCATATTATCTCATATCAACTTATAATACTACCCCCATATCATCTCATATTAATTTATCAATTATACTCACGGTAATCCTCAAACTATCGCATATCAATCACATAAACTTCACAGTTCTACTCATGTTAATTTGTCATATTATCACATAGTATTTACATATTAATCCCTAATATCATCTCACATTGCCTCATATTAATTCATCATAATTACACTCGCGGTAATTCTCATACTAGCACTTATTACTCACGCAACCTCACTATCATACTCATATCAACTCATCATATTATACTCACGGTAATTCTCATACTATCGCCTATTAATCACATAAAATTCATAGTCCTACTCATGTTAATTCATCATATTATCACAGTTACCCTCATGGTAATTCATCAGGAAAATCGCAGCATCAAAACATCAAGACATCACCGAACCAAAACATGATTCATTAATAGGACATATACACAATTGACTTCTCAAACATAATTAGATATAAAAATCTTGGGAAACCAATTCCCTTATCTATACTATGCTATATCCCTGTTCATTAGCTTTCCAACGCTTCTAACGGGGGTCAAAACAGACTTACGGATCAAAAGTTATGTCCAAAACGATTTCGACCGAAAACATGAACAGTCGTGACGGACAGCAAAACGCTATTACGCTCCGGAACCTAAATCAACCCAAAAGTCCACACGATTCACTTCCCCGATGCCTCCAAAATATCCCTAAATCATCCCTAAGGTCTTACGGCGATAAATGCACAAAATCTATGGTTTATTAGGCCAATCTGGCAACATTTGCACTACCTAAAACACTATTTTCCTGCAATTGCTCTGAGTGCATCAGAGTTACTCACATTAAACCTCGATATTCCTACAAGGTCAGAACATCACAATCTCAAAGGTTTGGCCACAAGGCCGAAGGTTTGATATTCCTACAAGGTCAGAACATCACAGTCTCAAAGGTTTGGCCACAAGGCCGAAGGTTTCCCTTCTCATATTAATATTCAGCGATACATACCATCGATCATAATCTCAGAGTCGTATTATCAGTTTCCCTAATTTTTCCCACGAGTAACCCAAATTATCCCAAAGTTTAATCTCACCATACACATCGACCGATACACATAGAAAACTATGAAAGGTAATACTCCCCATACCTTAGTCGAATCTGCAGCTTTTCACGGTCACTTGGGATTTCTGCTTCCGACCTTTCTTCAGAGCTCTGGCCACAATTCCACAGTTAACACAAAATGAACTTCCTTTTCCTTTCAGAACTCAGTTTTGTCCCACTTAGTCTTGGGTCTCCCAATTTGGGCTTTTCCCATAATATCCTTACTAACTCCTCCAAATGCCCAATTTACTCTTATTTCACTTATATTTATTTTAATTATTAATAATAATAATATATTATATACTATTATTCCAAAATAAATAACTCAATTCCATTAAATTCTCCATAACTCACAAAACTACCAATTAAGTTTAGGGTGTTACAATCGAGACTAACTAACCGTGGCACGAACTACGGACACTCTGATTCTCCATTTCTTTTAAGTGAAGATACGTAGGCACAAGGGCCCCAATCCTTGATGAACACCCTTCCATTTTCTTCACCCGTAGTCCTCCGAACTACGAACACTCTGATTCTCCATTTTCTCAAATGAAGATACATATGCACAAGACCCTGAAGTTTTGGAAAGCTACCTTTTCTTTTCCTTTTTCCTTTATTCTTTTCTTTATCTTTGTTTCCAACCCTTCTCTTTCCCTCTTAGAAAACTCTTTTAGCAATCCTTTAGAAAACATCCTTACACATAAGACAAGAAAATGGTTCCCATCTAGTATAATGGATGTGAGAGATGCTAATACCTTCCCCTTGCATAACTGGCTTCCGAACCCATAATTTGGTTGCGAGACCATCTTATCCTTTCTCTTGGGGTTTTCCCCCCCAATGATTTCCCTTCCCCTTTTGGGAGAAATAAAGTTTGATGGCGACTCTCTGTTTTTTCTTTTCGCCTCCATGGTCGTTATTTTTTGAGTAACGACAATTAACGACTGAAATATGTTCACAAACTTACCAAGATTTTATAAACTAGACAAGTCAGTGAAGGGGTTGAGAAAATAAATATATCAAAGAGTAAGACATAGGTAAATGGCCAAGGAAGCCAAAGAAAATGAGAAGATTTAGCATGTTTGCTGGGAAAACAATAGCGAGCTGCCAGCGAACATTCGCTGGGAGAGTTTGCAACGAAGACCAAGCAAACCATCCCAGATTAGAGGTAGTAAGAAAAGGGCCATAAGTTTTATGTGTGAACTTGTAGCAAAGATGCTCGTTGGTTGAAAAAGTGTTCGCTAGGTAAGCTTAGATATTTCCTCAAGGGTGGTTTAACTGTTCAGAGGCACTTCAGGTGCCATAAAATGGTCTTCGCTGGGCGAATAAAGGGTTCATTGGGCAAACTTGGCAGATTCTAAAAGTACTATATATGTACTTTTCACACTTTCTTGGGATAATAACCCCATTTTCACATAGAAACCTCATTTTTATGCATTTCTACACCAAAGAGTGAGATTTTACAAATAGAAGCTGGATTCGCGTCCAAGATCGATTCTTCAACGTGGATGCTCATTCATCTTCTCTCAAGACTTTTAAAGCAAGCTACCATGGTTATGGGTAGCTAATTTTCTTTGTATCAAAGGTAGAGGTAATCTACCTTAGCTTTATGTATTTCTTTTTATTGGCCTTGTATGTGAACAAGTGATGATTAATATATGATGAATATTTTTGTTCTTAACGATTCATTCTTGTTTTGTAAAACTCTAGACATAGATTTTATGGAACTTGACCTAAAATATTCATCTATCGATTTATAGATTGGAGAGATCGGTCTATGGTTGATATTTTCTTTGTATTGAACTTAAAGCTTACTATATTGGTTGTTATATGGAGAGATTGTGCAGTGGTAAATACGGTATTTCTCACGACACCGCTCTAAACATAGACGGTATTGAGAAAATACACGATGATATTAATCAGATCTGACTTCACATACAAGATTGAAAGAATACGCATGAGTTAAGGTAGATGAAAACTACTTTTGATATACTTTGTTAATCAAACTTTAGAGTTTTATAAGCTTTGCTACTAAATCGTGACAATTTATGAAACAAACTTTGAAAACTCTTTTTCGTAGAACGATAAACTATTGAATGGCAAGTATATCATATTATAACAATCCTTATGGAGACGATAGCACACACCCTCATGTCGTACAATTCAACAGGTGTTATGATAGAACTTGCAGAAAAATAAATGAAGCAATTTAAAGGAATGGTGAAATGAAATTTCTTTTGTATTAATGGAAGGAAAGGTAAATAGCTAAAGTGTATAACCAGAGCAGAGCTCCTCCAGAGAATACAATCTCCTAATACAATGATAGTAATAATCGTGCATACCCCTCACCAACACCACCCTCCTCCATATATCTCCCATTAATAACAACCTTCCTAAGAATCAGGGATTTCCTTTGCCACGTCACTAACATAATTATTCCCCACTTTCTTACCCCCTGCGAACATAGACTCTCCATACAGTAGGATTGGGCCTTTCGTTAGTAACAGGCCCAATAGTAGTTTTCTATCATTACCTTCCCCTGGAACAACAACCTTGTCCTAAGGCTGAGAGAAGGGAACTGACTTTTTTAAACGGACTCATCCTTCCAAGTTGTGTCTTCTGTAGCTCTTCCCTTCCAACGCACCAACCATTATCGCACCTGCTGTCCATTTTTCCTAATTGGCCTTGAAGCCAACAGTTCTTCCGATTCTTCTAAATCTTCTGGCTCCATCTCGAGCCCTTCCGGTAATTGAGGTTCAACAACATACTCCCCAATAGCTTTCTTAAGTTGAGATATATGAAACACCACATGTACTCGACTTCCTTCAGGCAGTTTCAACTTATATGACACTGCTCTAATTTTTTTCTGGATAGGAAAAGGTCAAAAGTATCATGGAGCAAGTTTCTGATTAATCCTTCAAGAGATTGTTTGTTGCCTATAGGGTCAGAGCTTCAAGAATAACCATTCATTCACCTCAAATGAATAAGCCTTTCTTTTCTTGTCCACGTACCTCTTCATTTGCTCTTTAGCTCAAGTCAAATGATATTTCAATTGACATAGAGCCTCATCCCGATCAACCAACTCAGTTGCTACTGCCTCTACCTTAGTTTCTCTGTGTAGAAATTTCACCACAGTAGGTGGTTTTCTTCCGTACACCGCTTCAAATGGCGTAGTACACGTAGACATATGGAATGTGGTATTATACCACAATTCAGCCCACGGAATCCATTGTGAACACTCCTTCGATTGTCCCATGCAAACGGAATAACTCTTTCCAGAATAAGCTAACAAATAAGGGGTCACGACCACTAACAATAGATTGTGGAACACCATGAAGACGCACCACCTCCTTGGTAAAAATCTCAGCCATTTTTCTTGTTTTATATGGATGCTTTAAGGGAATAAAATGTACATACTTAGATAGTCTATCCACTACTAACCAAAGAGTTATTCCGTTATGAAATCCATTAAAATCCAAGGAGGTGTCCTCCCAAACTCTCTCCAGAACTAGCAGCGACAGCAACAAACTCATGGGCAACGACGCCAAATATGTTTGACGGTGGCACACGTCACAACTCTGCACAAATTTATGAACTGACTTCCTCATTCCTACCCAATAGAGGTTACCAACTAATCTCTGATATGTACGAAAATACCTCAAGTAACCCCCAGTATTGGACGAATGAAACTCCTACAACATTAAAGGTATACATTTAGATTCTGTAGATAGCATCAGCCTACCATGATAGAACAACCTCCCTTTGATCTATTGGAAACACGGTTGGGATGTAGGATTCACTTGCAAACTAGTCATTGCTTTCTTTAAATAAGGATCATTCCATACTTCATGTTGGATTTGTTGCTCCTGCATAGATATTGGGAATGACATTATTCCTTTTAGTTCCACTTCTTCGTGCATTCTTGAAAGAGCATCAACAACTTTATTTTTTGGCTCGGGTTTGTACACTACCTTAAAACGATAACCTAATAGTTTGGCTATCCAATTCTTTTGATCAGCAGTAGTGATAGGTTGTTAGAGCAAGTGTCGTAAACCTTTTTTATCGGAATACGCCACAAACTCCCTTCCCAACAAATAAGGACGCCAATGTTGAACGGCCAACACCAATTCCATCAACTCCTTCTCATATGCCGACTTACTCAAATTATTCTTAGACAAGGCTTTGTTGAAGTAGGTTATGGGTTTCTTTTTCTGCATCAGTACTGCGCTTATTCCTCTCACGAATGCATCACACTCAATCTCGAAGGGTTGTGAAAAATCCAGAAGGGTTAAAACTAGAGCTTGAATCATAAACCTTTTTAGATTCTCAAATGCCATCAACTTTTCTGGTCCCCAATGAAACCCTTCTTTCTTGGTTAAATCTGCTAATGATTTAACTATCTTACCATAACCAATAATGAATTTCTGGTAATACCCTATCGCCCCAAAAAACCCCTCACCCCTTTGACATTATGAGGAACTAGCCATTCCAAAATGCTATTAATTTTTGTTGGGTCCACTGCCACCCCCTGTTCATATATTACATGATCTAAATAGTTAACCTTCCTACTAGAAAAATTGCACTTCTTTTGGTTACCTACAAAACAATGGTGTTGCAAAATCTCTAATACTTGGGACAAGTGTGCTAAATGTTCCTTCCAGCCCTTACTATAAACTAAAATATCATCAAAGAATACTAAGACAAACTTGCAAAGATATGGCTTGAAAATATGATTCATGGTGGATTGGAAGGTAGTCGGAGTGTTTGTTAATTCAAAGGGCATTACTAGAAACTCATAGTGTCCTTCATGCGTTCGGAATGTTGTTTTTTTTCACGTCTTCTTCCTTCGCTCGGATTTGGTGATAACCGGATTTCAAGCCAAGTTTGGAGAAATACTCAATTCCATGCAATTCATCTAATAATTCATCCACCACCGGTATCGGGTAGCGATCTGGAACTGTGACTTTATTCAACTCCCTATAATCAATACACATTCTTCATGAACTATATTTTTTTACTAGAATGACGGGGCTTGAAAACACGCTTGAACTGTTTCGAGTGATACCTTGGCTCAACATACTGCAAACTTGTTTTCCGATCTCCTCTTTATGGTGATGAGGGTAACGATACGGTCTTACGCTTACTGGTCATGCATCCTTTTGTAACTCAATGGCATGATTAATTTCTCGTTTAGGTGGTAGCCCTGTATTTTCTTCGAAAACTCCCTTGAATTTGCTCAAAAATTCATTAAGCTCCTGCTTTTGCACCTCAGTCAGTTCCTATACTTCATTTGTTGGTACCACTTCTTATTTTAACAAACAGTGCAAGGAGTCCATTGATTCATGAGATATGTTATTGGTTGACACCTCTTTGGTAGTGAAGAATTGACCATGTAATTCCACCCTTTTTCCTTCCCATAGAAAACTAATGGTTATATTTTCCCAGTCAAAAGTTACTTTTCTAAACCTTTGCAACCAAGCTGTAACAGCCTAATTTTTAATAATTAATTATTTACATTAATTAATTGATTTATGTGATTTATTTGATTTAAATGAATTATTTGATTTTTTAATTTATATTAATTGATTGATTTATTGGAATTATTTTAATTATTTGAATTATTGAATAATCACTTATTTTATTGGTGAGATGATTGATTTCTAGAATTAGTGAGTTAGGGTAGTGTGTGAATAGTAAGTGGATTGGGTTAGGCCCAATAACTTAAGGATTAGGGTTTTAGAGAATAGAAAGGGAGAAGTTAGTAAAAAGAAGGAAAAGGGGGAAAACAGAAGAAAAAGCATAGAGGAGAAGAAGAGAAGGAGGAAAAGGAAAAAGAAAGTGGAAGAGAGAAAATTAGAATTCAAGCATTCAAAGGAATCAAGGATTCTTCCCCAAAGAAAAACCTAAGGTAAGGATGGGCATTCTCTCATTATTAGGATTTTGGGATAATGATTAATGGGTAGAAGTTATGTAGGGAAACCCTAGATTTGAAATTGTGGATTAATGGTGAATGAGTAGAAGTTTATGTAGGAAGAAAAACCCATAGAATTCTCATGATTTAGTGGATTTTCGAGTTTGGTGAATACCCTAACATGTGGGATTGATTGTGGTAGCAAAGAGGGAAGGGTTGGTGAAAAATACCATTTTCTGCATAATTTTTTGAAAACACATAGTAAGCAATCGATTGCACTAGTACAGCAATCGATTGTACAGCAAAACAGAGGCTAAAATGTGAAAATTTGGGTCAAGCAATCGATTGCATGCTGTATAAAAGCTGAAAACTGGAAATTTCTGTTCCGACGATTTTGGTCATAACGTTTAATCCGTAAGTCGGTTTTAGTCCCCGTTCGAAGCGTTGGAAAGCTAATGAATAGATCTATAACATAGTATAGATGATATAATTAGTTTCCAAATATTATTATATCCAATATGTTTGGGGAGTCATTGTTTAATTAAACCTTAACAAAACGTGGATCAATTGAGATGATTTATTGATTATTTATTTGAGTATTGATTGATTAACAACTTTTGATTGATTATTGAGAATTCAATTGTTGTTTAACAAGTTGATTATGTATTGAGTATTGAATTCAATGATTTGTAATGGATTGATTTTCCTATGTGTAATCGTTGAATTGTGATTGAATCTAATTGATTCTTGTGCATTACTTGATAAATGTAATGATGATGTTGAAAGTATGAATACTTTGATTATTATGAAATGTGTTGTGTGTGCAATAATGTTATAATTCTTGTGTGATGAATTATTTGAGAATGCATGGGATTAAGATGCGAGAACGATCTTAAGTGCATTTGAGTGTTGATTGCATACGCATCATTTGTGTCAAGAGGCAATGCTTGCTAGTTTCGTGGAGGCTAGTGACTTGTCCCAAACCTAGAGTGGGGTTTGAAAGCTTAGGGAATGGGCTTTTGTTTGTTATTGGTCTAGGGAACGGACCCGGTTTAAATGTAAAAATCGAAAAATAATAACAAGTGTTGATACCACATGGCATGAGTTACATTAAGTTGCATTGAGTCACATGGCACATATGATTGTTATATGAAAGTGTGCATATGCGTATGACTTGTTGAATTAGGAGTTGTGAATATATGATTGTTAAATGAAAGTATGCATATGTGTATGACTTATGGAATTGGGAGTTGTGAATATATGATTGTTATATGAAAGTATGTATATGTGTATAACTTATTGAATTGAGATTTGTGAATATATGGTTGTTGAATGATATTGGCTGATTGTTGCACCCTAATTTTTGACCATAAGATCTCACCTCTTTTGCACTCTTTGTTTCTCTTATATACATATTTATTATGACTAACTAGTGTGTGCAGTTGCAGTAATTCCAAGTAGAGGTTGACTTTTATGCTCGCTAATAAAATTATTAAGAGGATTCCAAGACAGTAAAAATCTCATATCTTTCTCAAAGGTACTTCGAGAACAAGATACCTCGATATTCGATTGTTAGGGATATTCGGAAGCAGGTTATGACACCAGAGTATGGGGGGCATGGTCAAGACGAGTTATGTGTGTTTGGAATACTCAAACGGAAGTATCATCTTTTGGAGAAGCACACAAGTAATATCATTAGATTTCATTTTGACTAATAAGCAAGGTCTTAATCAGATGGAGGTCATGCCCATCCGTGTGAATCATTTGGAATCTAAAGTGTTCTCCCACACCAAATGTCTTCTTTGGTAAGACCATGATTTTATTTCCAAAATGCATACAAGGAGCAAATCTTCATGGAAGGCAATTATTTCTTCGCAATACGCATGACTCAAGGAACATAGATAAAATTGCAGCTGCTCACAACTCTTCCAACAAATTCAGAACTCTAGATTCAAAAGGATGTAAGATCCTCCACGAGACCTATTTCATTACATTGAACTAAGTTTTTGAATACACTTTGAACATTATTTACAAGACAATTATAAGAACGTCAATCCTGAACATATTTAGTTTTCCTTTTCAAAAGGAAGCTATCCCAAATAAGATAAATAAAGCAACAGATCAGCAAGCCACTCCTGGTTCTTCATAGCATCATCCGCGGCCAGTTCTTCACAGCAAGCAACCGTAACGGTTTCAAACCTCCTGGAAATCGTAAGATGGAAATTTGATCCCTTTGACGGCATCCCACCATCTAAATCTAACCTGCAACATCAGCGACAGCGGTCAAAAGTACAAATATACATCAACAGCATAGGCATTGCAGAGAAAAATCACAGTGCACAAAGCAGAGACTCATACCCAGGTGCATTAACATGCATTCGCTGCACGTTTACGATGATCACGCCAACAAGTCCAAGAGTAACCGTCAAAACTGCATCCAGGCAACAATTACATACACAACATGGTAGCACAAATCATTCTCTGCCTCAAGTCACGGATGCAGCTGTTTCTGTAACTGGTATTGACTCCTCAAACTCGATACCTGCATTCAAACCAACCTACGTGTTAGGCTAATTTGAGGATTACAAGGGGTGCAACCTGTTTTATGTCGATTTACTTCGAAACATTTGGGGGTATTTGGATGCTTTTCAAGGAATAAAACTAGTCTAAGTTGTGTTAACAGGCAAGGAAGGACTAGAACTTCACGTTACCATGACCGTAACAAACCTCACGGTTGTGCCAATCCCGACCCCAAATTGTTAGACCCTGCTACAACAAGAGTTAACGAATACGTTAGTCATGATAGTCAAACACCAAGTATGAATCAAGACAATGAGAATAGCCTAGTGTTGAATGACAGTTCCCTTTGGTGAAAGTGATGATGGATATCAGAGTTCAGCTTCATTTCCGAAAATGGAGAAACTAACTATTGGATCAAAACCACCCAAAGATTTTGTTTGTCCAATCACAGGTCAGATATTTAGTGATCCTGTCACACTTGAAACAGGTCAGACCTATGAAATAAAAGCGATTCAGGAGTGGCTTGGAACAAGAAACACAACATGCCCCCATCACGCGGCAGCCTCTACCTGCAAACATCTTACCGAAAACAAGTTATGTTTTGAAGAGATTGATTGTATCACGGAAAGAACGAAATCCTGAACTAGCTCAATATTTTTCAACTTCTAACACACCAAGAGGTTCTTCGTGTTCTCCCTCAGCAAAAGACATTGCAATGATCTCCGCTGCACAAAGAACGACTGATTCGCCGAGTCAGAAGAACAAAGAAGATTATATTAGACAAAGAAACAACAGATTTATGCGGGTTACCGTCAGTGTGTCTCCACCTAGTGTGTTATCTCAATCGGCAGTTGAACAATTATAAATTCCTTGACTCCTTATATCACAAGTCTACGTACATCAGAAAACTTGCAGGAATGCGAAGAAGCTATAACGGAAATAGCAAGACTCTGGAAGGATTCAAAGACTGATCCTCAGATTCATTCTTATTCATCAAAGCCAACTGTTATAAGTGGTTTAGTGGAAATTCTCTCAGCTTCTCTGAATAGAGTAGTTCTGAGAAGATCAATTTATATTCTCTCGAAGCTGATTTTCGCAGACGAAAGTGTTGGAGAAACACTCAATAGTGTAGATTCTAATTTTGATTGTTTAGCTACTCTACTTAAGAATGGTTTGGCTGAAGCTGCACTTCTTATTTACCAACTAAGGCCAGTTTTCGCTCAGCTTTCGAAACATGAACTTATACCCTCTCTTATCCAAGTGATCCAGAACCAAAATGAGGATATAGATGACTTTCAGTTAGCTATAGACCCTAGAGCTGCCCCCATAGCAATTCTTGAGCAAATTTTAATGGGCGGAGACGAATATAACAGGTCAGTTAACGCTTCCAGTATTATCTCAGCAAATGGAATTTCAGCCATAGTAAAGTATTTGGACAGAATGGAAGGAAGAAGGTCTATCATTTCCATATTTTTGTGTTGTATGCAAGCTGAAAAAGTTGCAAGAGCTCAATAGCAAATAGAATTGAATTGTCACTTGTTCTTGAATTATTACATGCTGGAAATGATAGCGTGCGAGGAATCTGTGTGGAATTTCTCTCAGAACTGGTTCGATTAAATAGAAGGACGTTCAGCAACCAGATATTACAGATAATCAGGGATGAAGGAGCATTCGGTACAATGCATACATTTCTTGTATATCTTCAAATGGCTCCAATGGAACATCAAATTGTTGTTGCTAGTCTTCTTCTTCAGCTTGATCTTTTGGTTGAGCCGCGAAAGATGAACATCTACAGAGAAGAAGCTGTAGAGACACTGATAACACCAAGAGGAATTGCGATTCACCACAAAACGTATCAGTTGAAGTCCATTGCAAACGCATCAGATGCCAAGAAGCAGAATTGGTATTACTCCGGGCTGTAGACATCCCCTGGCCCAAGACCGTTACTTTCTACACCTGCCAAAATCCAAGCCCAAGTTAGCAAAAATCATCCAAGAAGATTCAGAATATCCCATCCAAATCTTGGGACATTGAACCTAGACAGACAACTTATTAAATGAGATTAATGCATTGCAATCTTTTCTTAACAAGCCGTTTAACGAAATTGGAACAGAAGGGGAAACTTTTCAAATTAGGTTATAACCAAAACAGAAGGTTTCAATCAGCATTCAAAGTTTCCAATCATGGCATTTAAGCGTAGAGAATTCCCTTTAAGCCTATAAAAGGGAGATTTTCACAACAACACGAAAGGGGAACCGAATTCGCAAACACCACAAAAAACCCCAAAACTAAAAATCGAAAAAGGAGAGATTATTGACGAAGGGATCAAATCAGAAAACCATAAGAGATCGAGAGGGAGAACTTATCTTCTCCGTTGACGAAATTGGTTCCAACTACCGCGAGTTCAACCGACGAGACGCCGTTCCATCACCTCCAAGCATCGCCGTCGCCAACGGTCCGGTAAGCTTTTGTTCTCATCAATGTCACCGATCTTTTAACATTTTCTGGTTTTGATTTCAGGTTTAAAGTTTGGAAAGGGACAATGAATAAGAGAGATCGACCGCAATTGGGAGAAGAATACCGATTTAGGGGGGGACGGAAATGGGGGTTTAGGGTTCCGTCGCTTCATCTTTTTTTCCATTTTTGTCCTGTTTATGTACTTTGTGGAATTGGTTCCTACACACACTCACGACACCACATACATTTACCGCTAATCACCTCTCTAATCTCTTTTTAACTAATTAATTGCTTTTTTTTAACTAATGATTTTCTCAATCTGCCTAATTAATCCTTTAATAATCCTTCCTAGTTAATTTTTTTGTCTTGTTTTGTCTTAATTTTACAATTTAATCAACCGTGCTTTTTATATATAACTAAGAACAACCTTTTTAATCATATTAATTCCTATTACAATATTTGCTAATTTAATTTCTTTCTCATTCTAATAACCTCATCAAAAAATAGCATTCTTTCACTAAAAGGAGAAAGGGACTTTTAAGTAATTACACATTTTTGTCAATTTATTTAGTTAATAATAAAATCTTAGTATATTAATCAACTCTTAGAAATAAATAATAAAATCAATATTAATTTAATTTAACTTTTAGTAATAGCCATAATAAAATAATTACTTCACTTAACCCTTTTAGATAATAATTAATTTCTTTTTTCCCATTTAAAATCAATTCACCCTCTAATTTTCCATCTAAAATCAACCTCAATCAATCGACTAAAAAAACAATTCAACCTCGTCTAAAACCAAGTCAAACAGTTAAAATCAACCAACATCGCAAAATATAATCAAATCATGCACACTCACATTCACGACACTTGCACCTACACCTTAGCGCTTTCATGCGTGTGTATGATTTATATTTCTGCAATTTACTTTCCGCAATTTATTCTTCAGTAATTTGCATTATCATAATTCAACGTTGTGTGTAGTTGCACGTCATTTGCATCATTTTCCCACGATCCTTGATCCCATTCAAGTTGATCATTTAAGTTTAGGACCTACCCCATAGGAAGAACCTTGTCTTAATCTTTACAACTTAGATAAAACAAACAACACGATACAACTTTTCAAACACAATAGAGAATAGATGTTAATCATCTTAAGTGAGATATAATCTCCACCCCCACAATAATACAATCAAACATGTAGGAACTTTGCCTTAAGAGTGATAAAGGCATACTCGTCAAACAATCCGAGTACTTAAGCCCTTTTCTTAAGACGATGCAAAGACTATTTTCCTACAACCCCCTTTACACTTGTGGTGGTTACATCTCCCTTAAAATGAAGACTCGTCTCTTCTCCTAAACCCAATCAAAACAACTACCCTAAACCCGTAGGAACTTTGACCACAATCAAAGAACTCCTCAAACCCTTTAGGTGAACTACAAAATACTCTGATTCCACTCCCCGTAAGGATATGTAGGCATAAGATGCGACATCTTATCGAGTATACTTAGAAATAAACCACTAGGGTCTCTAATCCTTTAAGCAGATAACACTTAGCAATAAACAACATAAAACAAGAGGTTCCTGTAGAGTACTACAGAAATTTAGGATGCTAGCACCTTCCCTAAGTTTAACCAACCCCGAACCTATAACTCTCTAAACCTTGCATTTGCATTGCATTATGGGAATTTCGATCTTTATCCCTTCCTTTGGACAAATCAAAGTTCGGTTGCAAAATGAATTAAAGATTCAAACTAATCAATAGTTTGGTATCCAAATTTCACCGCGACACTGATGAAAATTGAAGTGTGAGAATGTTGGTGTTTGTCTTGACATGCTTTACATTATTCATTATCTTATGATTTCAATATTGATGTGAATTCTCACCCTTCTGCTGGAATGATGTCCTATACGACATCGTGCAGGTATCAAGGAATAGTACTGCTCGTAGATTGCGAGATCGCTGCTGGTGTAGCTGTTTAGTATTTTAGTTATGTTGGGTCGAGTCATGCTCTGGTCATGTAACACTGGGATCACTTGGTTTATGTCTTAGAGATACATTATGTACTCTATGTTATGTTTTTATATTAATTGGAATATCATGATGTTGGCCTTAGAGCCTAAGTAATGTTGAATTATGTGATGAACATGAATGTTTCTGTTATGAGAATTATGATATAAAATAAATCCGCTGCTACATGCGAAGTGAAAATTTGAAAAGCATGATTATTTATTAAAGTATTAATGAGCATGACAGGTTATTTTGATGTTTTGGAAATTATGTGTGACACCCTTTTGTGAGTGCATGATGATTTACTCTGATTATTTATATATATTCCGTGGGGTTTAGAAGGGTGTTACACAAGCCACCCCCAAAATCATATCTAGGTCACCCAATTTGAGGACATAAGCATCAACACTGGTGGTAAAGTCATTCAAACACACCTCTAATTTTCTACATCTTCCTCTTGTCTATACTCTGTGACCATCACCCAACTTCACTCCTATTGATCTTCCTTGCTCAACATTTAGCCCTAATGTAGTGGCCACATGAGGTGAGACAAAATTGTAACTGGCACCGCTGTCAATTAAAATCATAATTGAGAGCCCCTTCAAGCTTCCTTGGAGGTGCAAAGTGGTAGGAGGGGTATTGTTCGACTTAATGTTTGTTTCAGTAATACCAAATAACCCCCATAGAGTTGCAATCTAGCACCTCTTCCTTGTCTTCCTTAACTTCGATGGCTATCACCTCACCTTTCTCATTAATAGTTTCATCATCTACCAAAATCAGCAACCTGAGTTATTTCTCAGCACATTGATGAAGAGGATGATACTTTTCTCTATATCGGAAACACAACTCTTGTGATCTTCGCTCCATCAGCTTAGCATACGACAAGTGCTTGAGGCCACGGTTACGTTCTCCTTCGTATCTCCTTCCTTCGCCACCTCTAGATTTGGTTGTGCTGATGTTTGCATTTCGTATTCCCACTCGGGTTAGATGGTGAAGAACCGGTTTTACTTTGCACCAATCCAGCAGAATAATTAGTAGACCCATTTCCCACTCGGGTCGAACCTGGGTTATGTTGAGACCCAGAACCTATTTTCCAACTAAGGTCATATCCTCCTGACCCATTTCCCTTCCAATTAAGGGGCCCACCAGCACTTCCTCTTGGCAACAACGACCCATGCATCTCCGTCTCCACATCAAGAGCGACCTTCATCACCTAAAACCATGAACGTGGATTCCATGTTCGAACCCTCAAACAAATATTTGTTTTGAGTCCTCCCATGAAATACTCCAAGTACTACTCCTCCGGTAACCTCCCTACCTGCGACGATACATATTTAAAGGTGGTGATGTATCTGTCAATTGTTCTAGTCTGTTGTAAATTCTTCATTTCCTCAAAAGGGTTATCGCTTTGTCTTCCCCCATATCTCTCAATTAAGGCTTGTTTTAGCTTCAACCATGTCAAATCATCCTCTGTCTCCCTCAACAAATTAAACCAATGGATTGTTTCTCCTTCCATGCTTAGCTTGTCCAATCTGACCTTCACCTCCTCTGTTGTATCCTGAACTTCAAAATATGTCGCAACACGCGTGACCCAACCCACAGGATCTTCACCATCAAACGATGGTAAATCCACCTTCTTCACCGCCATCTTATACTTTGTCTTATACTCCTTCGAGAACGTAGGTCGTTCCACCGACTTTCGTTGCTCCCACAGATTTGTAAACTCACTCATCATTATATCACGAAACTCTTGCATCATCATCTCACGAAAGTCTCTCAACTCCTGACATACCGAATTCTCCACCGCCGAGAGTCTTTCTTCTATTGTTTCCATTCGATCTGACAACTTAGGTGGCATGTACAAGACAATAATTAACCGGTACCTCTCAAAGATCCGGCATGTCGGACCAATAATAGAACTTGCAGAAAAGAAGAAAAAAAATGAAAAAATTTAAAGGAATGTTGAAATGAAATTTCTTTTGTATTAATGGAAGGAAAGGTAAATAGGTAAAGTGTATAACCAGAGCAGAGCTCCTCCAGAGAATACAATCTCCTAATACAATGATAGAAATAGTCGTGTGTACCCCTCACCAACACCACCCTCCTCCATATATCTTCCACTACTAACAACCTTCCTAAGAATCAGGGATTTCATTTGCCACGTCACTAACAGAATTATTCCCCACTTCTTACCTCTGCGAACATAGACTCTTCATACAGCAAGATTGTGTCTTTCATTAGTAACAGACTCAACAGTAGTTGTTTTATCATGCTATGGGTCGTGTTAGTCAACACAGGTGGCCTTAGTAGCTCCCTAATACTACTTTAGTTTGAATTGCAGTTCAAAGCGTTGGACAAATGACTCGCAATACTACTTTATAATAATGATTTATAGGTTAAAACATGTATATAAAAATATGATGAGTACATTTACTTGTGATAAGTCTTATGTGATAATTATTGAATAATTATGTAATCATGAATTAATGGTTGCTATGTGTTTAGTTGTGATGCTCTGAGTGGTTATATGAATGTTATAATGATGAGTATTTATAAGAAACTGTATGATTATAATGATTGTGTCGAGTTATGATGAGATTGATTTGGTTTGGTGGCAACATTTGTTGTGGCTTTACATTGACAACTATTATGCTAAGTTTTATGTTCAAGAGGGACTAGTGATGAGTAATGATGATGGAGGTAGAGATGTATATTGTATATTTTGTTTTGCATTGATACATCATGTAGAGTGGAGATAGGTAAGACTTCGCTCCAGTGACAAGTAGGACTTCGATCTATTGACAAGTGGACAGTTCAGTAACATATATCTGAATTTCAAAAACTTTTGTACCACATGCATATTGAAGTAGAGGTGACAAGTACATTTGCATTCACTATTGCATATGTGAATGTCTATGATTTGTGAGTGATATTTTCTTGTGCATGATGTTGTTCTGGACGAATATTATGAGTGAATATTCATGTTTGATTTTACTATCCTTAGTGTTTGCTTTTGATCCTTGTAGATTCTCAGATAGGAACGGAGAGACCTTAACGGTTGGTGGCCTTCTTCGCCTTTATGATTTTCGTTGTTGTTTTAGATTTTAAGTGTTTCTCTGAATACCGTAACACTAGGAATTTGATTGTGTTATTGATGTTCGTTTTAAGAGTTATTTGAATTTACAACATTAAAGTTGTTTTTTGCATGTCGAATATTGATGAGTAAATTTCCGCTGTTATATTTTAAATGATGAAAAATGATGTTTTTTATACCGAGTAATGTGACGCCCTTAAATGTAATATTTATTATTAATTTTTCTTAATTTTAGAAATAAAATGTTTGAGAAATTAGAGTGTTGCACCCTCAGCATCCAGGTTTGGAACAACATAGAGAGTTGGTTTGTTGTGGATTTTTCCGTGGATTTAGTTTCAAAGAAAACCAACACGAGAAACGGCCTCTGTAATCATGCAACCAGGTTGAAGGAATTTGTTTGAAAAGACTTTCACCGACATAAGACTCATCACTTAACCTCTAATGTAACCTTTCATGTAATGTAATAAATCAATTTTTGAAATATAAAACCACTTGTTGATCTGGAGTGGACAACAGGCAATGGAACATTAAGCACAGAAATAAGTGTGCCAGATTGCCACTGACAACATGAATATTTTGTCGGCCGGCACCCAAATACATCATTCTCATATAAAATGACAAATAGTAACACTCTATACGTTGAAAAGTCCATGTAAGATGAGTGAAAAAGAAAAAAATAAATGACAGTAGGTTGAATGTCTGTTGCTAAAATGAATACCAATTTATTACTCTGACATATACATGGGCCATGACCCAATTAGGAAAGTAACGTATATCCAATCCATTGACTGCATCCTCAATGAAGTAATGAAAAAAATTAGAATGAAGTACAAAAAACAAAACAAGTTATTAGAATGAACTACAGAAAAAACCAAAGTAAATGATCCAAACCGACCACTTGTTCCTGATTATTAGGAAGATCCTAAAATTTCACATTGGTCGGAGATAGATTATTGAAATAGTTTATATAGAGTGACACCTTTCATTTTACCAACCGGTTTTGTAGAGTTGAGTTAGGTCAAACTCTAATATGGTATTAGAGCCTATCGATCGGACCTTGGGCGACCCACCATTTAAATTCACGCACCAAGCCCAAAAAAAAGTGTTGGACTTGAGGGGATGTATTAGGAAGATCCATCATTTAACTCATTTTATAGTATAACGTCTATTTTTTAAGCCTTCATTTATATATTGAGTTGGTCTTTAATATTTTTTTCTACATGCATATAAGAAACAGTAACTTTTGAGTAACTGAATCATAAGCCAGCTAGACTACATATAGCTAGTAACTGCAGTGCAGTAACCAATTAATTACTAATAATAAAAAAGGATTGTACTTTAAACTGCACAAACAGATTTTTCACTGACAAATATTTACCAGAACATAGTTTATTGGTTTCATACGTCCACCTCTACAGTGTCCCTATATATGTGCTACAGTGTCAACTACATTTCTCCATGCAACAAGAGTAACCAATGGGGAGAGCTCCTTGTTGTGAGAAAGTAGGGTTAAAGAAAGGAAGATGGACTGCTGAAGAAGATAAGATCTTGACTGATTATATTCAACGAAATGGTGAAGGATCCTGGAGGTTCTTGCCTAAGAAAGCAGGTTTGTGTGTGTGGTTTTTTTAAGAATTAATAATCAATAATTTCATTATGCGATTGTGTGTTAATTATGAATTATGATATATTATGATTATCAGGTTTGTTAAGGTGTGGAAAAAGTTGCAGACTAAGATGGATAAACTATTTGAGAGCAGATGTGAAGAGAGGGAACATAGCTCCTCATGAAGAAGAAATCATTGTCAAGTTGCATGCTGTTCTTGGAAATAGGTGCTTTTCATTTCTACTCCACATGTCTTGAATATCACATTTGATAACTTCACATCCATTTATAAAAGACCATATGAAAAAAATGATAATAATTTTGTCAAATTAATTTTATTGAATATCAATGTATTTGCTAATGCCATAAGTATAAATAAAAAATAAATAAACACAAAGTATGTATTAATATTTAATTTAAAATGATATAGATAATATTAATTAATCAGTTCAACTGAAATAAATTATTATTAATATTATATTAAAATTTTAAAAGAATATTTATATTAAAATAAATATTTACAAATTTGTCAGCTAGTATCAATTTTTTTATTTAGTTCCTAAATTTTAAATCAATTTATAAATGTCAATATTGTTGAATTTAATACTTATCATGTGTTCGTACTAAAAAAAAAATGTAAATTTGTGGTCATTATTAGCACTTCATCAATATAAAAAAATATATTAAACTACTACTTATTATTTTTGACATAAATATATAGTCTTATTTGTCCATATTTGTCCATATTTGAACATGATAATATGTGTTCTAAGGATTTTTAAAGAAACTTTTTATTTAGGGTTATAATTAAATATTTATATAACTATATATTATGGATAATTATTTTTTAGTCTCTTTTAATTGCTTAATCAATACTTTAAAAATGTTAATTAGTGTTCTCCTTAATCAAATACTCTTTTATCAATTGGAGTCAATATCTCTCATAACAAAAAGAATTAAAGCTTGAACTCTAATAGATAGAATGGCTTATATCTTATATGTTCAATTGCGATAATTTATTTAATTGTATGTTATTTTATATATTTATAATTAAATTAAATTAAATGAGTGAAAATTATTGATCTAAGATTCAATATTGGCACCAACATTTATTTATCTTTATGCATTAATATAAACAAAATTTTAATATTTATAAATCAGCCATTTAAAAACAAATTAAATTAAATTTTTTTCAAATTTTTTTAACTTAAAATTTAAAATTTAAAACTCTAACTTGAGTTGACCCCACTTAAAACAAGATTACCTCTCATAGAGGTAACATGTGGGAGTGAAACCAAAAATAATAATGGTAGCTATTCATTGCTTGGAATGCAAGGTAAAAGAATAAAAATGTAATAATGGATTGAAAGCAACTTGAAATTCAAAACCGGTTCTCCTTCCTTCGATTAGGGTTTAGAATACAGATAAAAACATAAAGACAGAAATGGTACTAACCCATAAATGTTCATTGTGTGTATAAATCGATATCTTTGGACACTCATGTAGGGTCACATAAGTGGTCAATACTATATTAATAAGTTGAGTATGTTTGTAAATAATTTCTCTATCTTGTACTCTATAGATCTTGAATATACAATGAGAAAAAAAAGTGTTCAATTTTTTCATCCAAACAAAAAATTGTTTTTATTTTAATAATTATTATTCATTTTTCTAACTTTGAAATTAAGAAATTATCTGGTTATATTTGTTTAGGTGGTCTGTGATAGCATCGCATTTGCCGGGACGAACCGATAATGAGATAAAGAATTACTGGAACTCTCATTTGAGAAGAAAAATTTACTGCTTCATGAGATCCATAAATGAGTCTCCACCACCACTTGACATGGCATCCACATCCAAGAAAAGAAAACATGACAAAAATAACAAACCAACCATAGAAGAAGACAATACCATGGCTTTGACTCATCTTCAAAATTCCCTTGATTCAATGTCTAAAAAGCCAACAACTTTACAATGTTATAATGGACAAGAAGTTGAAGGAATTTCAATGAACAATAATAATAATATTCTTCATGGTAACATAAATAATACGGTTGCATCATACCCTTTCAACAATATTGATGATGGTTTGGGACCATATAAATGGCTAGATGATGAAATTATGAAACTTCGTAACATGTTTGAGAATGGTGTAGGGAGTTATGTTGGCATGCATGAGAATGATGAAAAGGGTAATGAATGTGATTATAGGAAGATGCATGTGGAAATAATGGAAACAAATATGGAAAGGAAAAGTGGAATTTGTGAAGCATCATATAATGGAGAGTTGTACAATTGTTCATCAGTGAATTCTGCCACAGATTTTGATCAATTGTCTGATTGGGACTTTTGTCATCAAGACAAAATGAAGAGTTCATTGTGGGGTACAGGCATTGGTGAAATCATGAATGGTTTTTATTGGTGATTAATTGCTTGTTTGAATTTATCAAAATGTAATTGTTTGTGTGTGTATGTGAGTGAGATTTGTATAATTTCATTTACTAGTATTTCGATTATTATTATTTTGGAAAGGTATTTAATAAAGGTTAATAATTTACAACCATGCTAGAGCATCTCTGCTGATCCTTAAAAAAACTATGTAATATATACTATTATTATATCAAGTCGTTCATTCCTTCTTATGTCATATTTATATTATTCATACCTATTTTATTTTAATTTTTATTTATTAAGGATATTGATTAAAAAAATATTAGGAATACTCAAATCTTTGATCCAAGATAAACCTCTCAATAAAAGTAGTGAACTTAATAAAAAAACTCAATGAAAATTCAAACCAACTGAAAACTAAAACAAGCAACCTATCGGAGTCTGACAAAAGTCAAAGAAATTACAGTTGAAATTAAAATTTTCCTAATTAAATACCACTTCCACACCGTAAGCTTTATTTCCCATCCCAGATCCGAAATTCTATACAAATTCCTGTTAAAAATAATCGAATTTCAAACCTTCCATATATTCCTTACCACTGTCAACCATATAAATCGCGGAGTTACCTTTTTTCAAACTTTTAAAACACTCCTCATTAGACCAACTCAAGAAGCTTTTCCAAGTAACCTCCTCCGGTTCTCAAATAAAACCAATCCAAGCTATCACATTATTCCAAATAATCTTAGCAACTCTACACCCAATAAATAAATGATGAAGATCTTCATCAATTTGGAAACACAAAGCACAAGGGAGGTCGTGACAAGAATTGTTGATGCCTCTATAAAGTAATAGATCCTTCGTCGGAATTCTATTTAAAAAACACCTCCAAACAAAAGTTTGCACTCTAAAAGGAGAATTACTACACCAAAGTTGGCCAAAAGCATTCTGTAAATTATGTTCCACTACTTTAACCAATCTACCTATCTTAAGAATGCGAGTAGCAAAAATTATGTTCCACTACTTTAACCAATCTACCTATCTCAAGAATGCGAGTAGCAAATTTTACCGTATATCCTTCTACCTTGTCTGACAACCAACACAAAATGTCCGCAACTCCCTGTACCAAAACAGAATCCTACAGGACCTCTATGATCGCGGCTCGATCATTGCTAAACTGCTCTGGCAACCCTAATGCTCCCCAACTCTAAAAACCTCCATGCCACACTCTCATGTTGCCTACTGTTGCATATTTAAGCGAACTAGCCTTGAACAAAACAGGAAACTTTTCCCTCAAAGAAACATCAGCATCTCATTTATCAATCTAAAAAAGTACACCATTGTCGTCTACAATCCTGTAATTGCAGAATTTCGAAAAACTAAAATTAGAACCTACAACAACTTCATCAATCAGAATCATGTCCTTCCACCAGCTGGAACTATGCTTCGCGCTAACCTTACACGCCCATTCCTTCATTGCAGTTGAAAAATATCCATAACGAGTCGAAAGAACATTCAACCAATTAGTGTCCCTTTCTGTTAGAATTCTCCATTTCCATTTCAATAATAACACCACATTAACTTCTTCGATTTTCTTCACGTCTAAACCACCCTCGTTCATAGGATAGAAAACATCCTCTCATGCCACCCAATAAGCCTTCCTATAATCTTTTGTGCCAGGAATATGTTCCTGATGTAGTCTATCTCCTTCCAAACAGAAATAAGAGCTTTGTAAAAAGCAAGCATAAAAATTGAAAGACTCCCCAAAATAGATTTCACCAAAGTTACCCTGCCGCCGTAAGACAGTTTTCTGCCCTTCCAACTTGACAATCTAGCTGTAATTTTATTCACCAAAGGTTTTCAAATCGCTATTTGTTGTTTTCGGATTTGAAAAATTGAGTTTGGCACAAGAAAATTATCGGGACGAGTCGCGTACTAGGTCTCTTTCTTTAAGAAGTTTCGTCGTACTGCCAAAATATGCAAAGCAGTCGATTTACGACGACATCTCTAGGATAAAACAACTCGTTCAATAACGTACGATTGATAAATTGCTCTAGAAATACACCTTTCTAAGTCACAGTATCTGGCAAAAATAGCCAGTCGAAAAAACAAGAAAAAACAAGAAAAGAAGGATTTGTAGACGAAGAGAATTGAGGGAGAGAAGATGGAAATCAAAATTCGTGTGAACTTTTTTTGAAATCCGCTTGTTCACTACTAAACTTCTACCCTGTATTTATAGGCAGCTAGTAAGGCTGAGTAGGGAGAAATTCGTGGTGAATGGAGAAAATCGTGGGAGAATGGGAAAATACTGGATCTAGTCAATATGGCAGTTAGTGACCAATTATTTTCTTAATTAATTAATAATTCCACCGAATTATATTAATTAATTAATGATAATTAAATTCTATAAATTCGGTTCCAAAAAATAATTCATCTAGACCGAACCGAACCGAACCAAGCCGAGCCGAGCCGGCCGGACAGACGGCGGCGCGCGCGTGTGTGTGTCTTGATGGTCATGGGTGTGTCCTCACTCCTTTCACAAAATTGGGTGCCCTTTAGGGCCCAACCCAATTGACCAAGTTGGAATATATAAACACTACTAATATTTCCATTCCCTTCAATGTGGGACTAAAATGAATCTTTTCAAATTCACTTCTATATTAGTTCTTACTTGTGTTCATTTATTGCCCATTAATTGTCAATAAATCTTTCCAAATCCCACTCTAATTAATATAATTACAACATTCCCCCACTTGAATTTAAAAGAGATTTTAGAAGTACGTCAGACGTTTCTAAGGTTGAGCATAAGCAAAGGTGTCTACGACTTGAACCTTAGTGTAGCGAGTAGAATTCTGATTCAACAAGAGTGACACCATTGTCTTGAACTCTATCTTGGACATCAGACCCGCACACAACCTTTCCGTAAGGTGTATTCTTGTAGCCCGTGCTTTAGTGGCCCTGCACGTGTATCCCGGTTTAGTGAATGCTCTAGGAATTCTGCCTCAAAATTCCATAGGAACCGACCTCAGTTCCACAGTCACATAGGTGAATCTATCAAGAGTACTCCTGTAGCCTAGGTACTCCCTCATACTGAGTATAGATCTCATTAAGAGTTTCTATTATCTCATCCTCTCATTACTTCAGGATTCATGCTTTACTTGCATGATCATTTTCATATTACTCACAACTTGTTATTACCCATTGAACCTAAGTCTTGGAATCTCCAGTCATTTAGGTCAGGTTACCATCATGAGTAAATAATTGCTTTATAGGCATTAGTCCCATCTTTTTGGAAGTATTATGGACTTTCTCTCTAGCTAATCCTTTCTTCAAAGGATCTGCTAAGTTCTCATCAGTGCGTACATGATCCACTCTCACAGCTCCTTTAGAGATACAATCTCTAACAGTGATATGTTTTCTTCTAATTTGACGTCTTTTACCATTATAATAACGGTTCTCAACTTTTGCAATAGTCGCGGTACTATTGCAGTGGATCAACACAGCTGGTATAGGTTTTTCCCATAAAGGAATCTCAGCTAGCAAGCATCTTAACCAACTTGCTTCTTCACTAGCTGTAGCTAATGCTATCATCTCAGACTCCATTGTGGACTGTGCCAGAATGGTCTGGTTCTTTGATTTCCAAGATACAGCTCCTCCGGCTATACTAAATATATAACCACTAGTAGCTTTGGAATCATCCGATAAGGTGTTCCAATCTGCATCACTATACCCTTCTAGTATAGCAGGAAATTTCTGATAGTGTATGCCGAGGTCCATAGTCCTTTTAAGGTACCTCATTACTCGCTCAATAGCTTGCCAATGTTCGTTACTCGGCCTACTTGTAAATCTGCACAACAATCCTACGACATATGCAATGTCGGGTCTAGTATAATCAGTGGCATACCTAAGACTGCCAATGATGCTCGCATATTCTGCTTGTTTGACACTTTCTCCAGTATTCTTAAACAGTTTCACACTTGGATCATACGGAGTGCATGCAGGTTTACAATCAAAGTATTTATATTTCTTTAAGATCTTCTCCACATAGTGAGATTGATCCAAAGAAATTCCTTGGTCGGATCTCGTGATCTTGATACCCAGGATCACGCTTGCTTCTCTGAGGTCTTTCATATCAAAGTTATTGCATAACAATGATTTCATATCATTAATGGCCTGAACGTTTGATCCAAATATAAGTAGATCGTCTACATATAGACATATGATAGTACAAATGTGATTCTCAGATTTGTAATCAATGCACTTGTTACTTTCATTCACTTTGTACCCATTAATTATCATTAAGTTATCAAACTTTTCATGCCATTGTTTAGGGGCTTATTTTAGTCCATACAGAGACTTATCTAACTTCCAGACCTTGGTTTCTTGTCCTTGGATTACAAACCCTTCTGGTTGTTCCATATAGATTTCTTCTTCTAAGTCACCGTTTAAAAAAGTTGTTTTAACATCCATTTGGTGTACTATTAAGTTATAAATGGCTGCTATTGAAATGAGTACCCTAATGGATGTAATTCTAGTGACCGGAGAAAAGGTGTCGAAGAAATCTATATTTTCTCTTTGTCTAAAACCCTTGGCTACAAGGAGAGCCTTGTATTTCTCAATCGTTCCATCAGGTTTTAGTTTCTTTTTCAAAACCCATTTGCAACCAATTGGTTTGCAACCCGGGGGTAAGTCTACTAAGTGCCAGGTCTTGTTAGATTCTAGAGAATCTATCTCATCATTAATGGCTTCTTGCCATAAGTCTGCATCCATAGATGACAGTGCTTCTTGAAGATTTATTGGATCTTCTTCTACATTATAGGCCGCATAATCGGCCCCATATTCTTTAGCAACTCTTGCTCTTTTACTTCTTCGAAGTTCTGTTTCTACATTGTCACTGCTTTCAGTGCTTTTTATCACAGGAATGTGACTCGATTGTGAGCCCCCACTATTTCTCAATCTGAAAGGAAATTTGTCTTCATAGAATTCAACATCGTTTGATTCTATGATTACTGTGTCATTTAGGTCATAAAACTTGTATGCCTTACTGTTTGTTGCATACCCGATGAATACGCACTCATAGGCTCTACTAGCGAGTTTAACTCGTTTCGGATCCGGAATTCTGACATAAGCCAGACAACCCCAAGTTCTCAAATAAGACAAATTTGGTTGTCTTTTCTTTAATATCTCATGAGGTGAGATCTTACTTTTTGACTTGGGAACTTTATTCAGGACATAGCAAACAGTTAAAAAAATTTTCCCCCACCAGTGAGGTGCAGCACCAGAATTTAACATGATTGCGACTACAAGTTCAGTAAGAGTCCTATTCTTTCTTTCTGCTTTACCATTCATTTCAGGAGAGTATGGAGCAGTCGTTTCATTTATAATACCATGTTCAGCATAAAAATCATTAAACAAGCTAGAGTCATATTCGGTTCCCCTATCACTGCGAAGTCTCTTAATCTTCTTGTTAAATTGATTCTCAATTTCAGTTACATACACCTTAAACATGTCAAGCGCTTCACTTTTATTCTTCATTAGATCTACATAAGTATAATCAGAGCAATTGTCAATAAAAGTGATAAAATAACATTTATTATTTCTAGTTAAACTTCCATCTAATTCACATATATCAGAGTGTATAAGATCTAGGGGATCAGATTCTTTTATAATTGATTTATGTGAAGTCTTTGTTATTTTTGCTTGACTGCAAAATTCACATTTATTGGAATCATTGACATTTAGTTTAGGGATTAGGCCTATGTTGCTTGCATTAGAAATGATTCGTTTATTAACGTGACAAAGTCTACCATGCCAAATATTGAAGTCACACAAAGAGTAAACAGAAGGAGAAATTTTATTCAAATCAACATTCAACTTAAACATGCCATCAGTGGCGTACCCTTTTCCTACAAAAATACCATTCTTAGTGATGGTGTACAAATCTGCCCCTAAAGTTTGACTAAACTCAGCCTTATTCAAAAGAAAACCAGAAACAAGATTCTTCCTAATTTCAGGAACATGCATGACGTCCTTCAAGATCAAGGTCTTTCCTGAAGTGAACTTCAGCTCAACATCTCCAATTCCAGCAACATTAGTGGTGTGAGCATCTCCCAACAACACTTTCTTATCTTCAGCATTCATGTATGTCTTGAACATAGCACGATCATAGCAGACATGACGAGTGGCGCCAGTGTCTATCCACCAACCATCACTTCCACCAACCATGTTGATTTCAGCGATCATGGCAATGAGTTGCTCATCAGTCAGGTTAACCTGAGCATTTGAGCTAGCTGCAAGTTTAGGCCTACTCCTACATTTCTTTGCCATATGGCCCGGTTTCCCACAGTTGTAGCAAGAGAAAACCGGAGCATCATTTCTTTGAGGTGGTGGTTGTTTCCTAGCAAATGGAGTCGATGGGGCCCTAGAGGGATTCCCATTCTTAGTTCGGTTCATAGCATTGTGGTTCTGATTCTTTAAAGGTCTGCCCGTAGGCTTCAGAATCGCACCGAATTTCTTTTTGTTGTTAGACACAACTAAGACTTCTTCTTTCTGATCTTGTTTCCGAGCCTCCTCTTCAATTCGGAGGCGAGTAATCAGACTCTCGATTGAAAATTCTTTTGTTTTGTGACGAAGCACATTTTTGAAATCTTTCCAACCAGGGGGCAGTTTGTCAATAATTACAGCAATTTGAAATTGTTCATTGAGGGGCATACCTTCTGTAATAATCTCATGAGCAATCTTCTGAATTTCGTGGATTTGAGCTTCCACCGACTTCTCATCCACCATCTTGTAGTTCAAGTAGTGGCTGATAGCAAATTTCTCCGCACCTGCTTCTTCAGTATCATATTTTCTTTGTAGAGCCTCTCATACCTGTTTAGCAGTCCTGTAGCTACTGTATTAGTCGTACAGATCATCAGCAAGGCTGTTCAGAATGTGATTTTTGCACAGATAATTATTCTCGTGCCATAAGGCGATTTCTTTTCGGAGCTGTAGATCATCTGCTGCAGCCTTAGCTTTTGCAGCATCTGAGTCAGACGTTTTGGAAGTCCCGTCTGAATCTGCATGTGAGTTACCATTAGGTAGTTCAGAGGATGCAGAAGGGACAACCGGGATATCCTCATTCAGAACGTGGGCAACCTTTTTCAGAGTTAAGAAAAACTTCATCTTCGCTTGCTAACGTTTGAAATTGGAACCCTCAAACCTGAAAGGTTTGTCAGAGACCGAAGTGGCCGCAGTAGTACCGATAATTTCCTCAGTTACCATGACAGTTATTAAAACGTCTTGAAATTGTTGTTTTCGGATTTGAAAAATTGAGTTTGGCACAAGGAAATTATCGGGACGAGTCGCGTACTAGGTCGCTTTCTTTAAGACGTTTCGCCGTACTGCCAAAATATGCAAAGTAGACGATTTACGACGACGTCTCTAGGATAAAACAGCTCGTTCAATAACGTACGATTGATAAATCGCTCTAGAAATACACCTTTCTAAGTCACAGTATCTGGCGAAAATAGCCAGTCGAAAAAACAAGAAAAAACAAGAAAAGAAGGATTTGTAGACAAAGAGAATTGAGGGAGAGAAGATGGAAATCAAAATTCGTGTGAACTTTTTTTGAAATCCGCTTGTTCACTACTGAACTTCTACCCTTTATTTATAGGCAGCTAGTAAGGCTGAGTAGGGAGAAATTCGTGGTGAATGGAGAAAATCGTGGGAGAATGGGAAAATACTGGATCTAGTCAATATGGCAGTTACTGACCAATTATTTTCTTAATTAATTAATATTTATTATTAATTAATTTTCCACCGAATTATATTAATTAATGATAATTAAATTCTATAAATTCGGGTCCAAAAAATAATTCATCTAGACCGAACTGAACCGAACCAAGTCGAGCCGAGCCGGCCGGACAGACGGCAGCGCGCGCGCGTGTGTGTCTTGATGGTCATGGGTGTGTCCTCACTCCTTTCACAAAATTGGGTGCCCTTTAGGGCCCAACCCAATTGACCAAGTTGGAATATATAAACACTACTAATATTTTCATTCCCTTCAATGTGGGACTAAAATGAATCTTTTCAAATTCACTTCTATATTAGTTCTTACTTGTGTTCATTTATTGCCCATTAATTGTCAATAAATCTTTCCAATTCCCACTCTACTTAATATAATTCCAACACTATTCTTCTAGGATTCTCCCCGATAGGAATTCCAAGAAAAGTAAACAGTTTGTCTTCCACCTTACAAGAAAGGAAATTAGTCGTTGCCTGCAAAAAGTTCAAGTTAATGTTAATCCCTATAACTCAACATTTATGAAAATTCACCCCTAAACCAGATAAGATCTCGAATTCATGCAAAATAGCTTTGATGGCCCATACACTCTCCCGGCTTCCTTCACCAATAAGTAATGTGTCATCCGCAAACTGCAAAATATCAACTTCTCACTTTCCGTAGAAGGAGAAACCTTTGAATTCACCTAACTCATAAGCTTTTCTAACCATCATGGATAAGCCTTCGACAACAATGACAAAAAGGAAAGGAGAAATGGGGTCTCCTTGCCTTGGACCTTTCTCCACCACAAATTCACACATCGGACTACCGTTGGCCAGAACCGACATATAGCTCGAAAAAACCAGAGCTTCCATCCACCTCATCCAACGGCTACCAAACCCCGTCCTCCTTAGCATGTATCTTAGAAAATTCCAGTTAACGTTGTTGTAGGCTTTCTCAAAATAAACCTTAAACAAAATACAACCTTTCTTCTCACGAGTTGCGAAATCCATTGTTTCATTATCCACCAACACCCCATCCAATAAATGCCTGCCAGGAACGAAAGTTTTCTTACTCTTAGATATCAAAGCTCCCAACACTGC
>CAWUDS030001570.1:0-45356 GCA_963859935.3 Lathyrus sativus
ACCTAATGATAGTTTCTAAGTTTGCTCGCAAAGACATCGCGTCCTCTGCCTACGTATCCTAACTAGGATAGAATCAGAGCAATCGTAGTTCACCTCACTAGGTTGAAGAACACTTGATTATGATCAAGGTTCAAAGGGGAACAAACATTTCAATGCTTGTGTAGAGTTTAACAAAACTCTCTAGATCTATGTTGAACTCTCAAGAAAGGGGAGTAAGTAATCATTGCTATGATTCTTACATAGAGTTTACAAACTCTATCCTAGGGTTCTAGTTGAAGAGCACTCCTAGTGAAGGTGGGTCTTTTATACTTAAGGCAAAGTCTAAGGCTTATACTAATGTTCAAGATGACTTCACAAAGTCAAGGAAAGGTAATGAGCTATCCAATGACACAAGGGTTAAGGGAGAGGCTTTTCCTTTGGAAGGAAAGACAGAGAGAGACAACTTGGATGAGAACTAAAAAAGTTCCATCACTTGGGGAAAGAAGTACTTAACAAAGCAATAAGCAAATGAGCAAGATGAAATAAGATTAAGACAAGTAAGCATGCAAATTACAATAAGTATATACTTCAAATGATATCAATGGTTACAACCAATAGTCAAACATCTTAACAAAGATTTGGGGCATATCTTAACAAAGATTGAAGCATGATAAAGGTAACAACCATATGAGCTAATCATAATTTGAAAGTAAGCAAGTCATAAGTTCAAAACATAGCAAATGTAACAACAAAATGCATAGATGATAACTGAACACAGGTAAATCAGTTTAACCCTCATAATTTAGGAGGAATGTAAGACAAGATTATGGTGACAACCAAAGGGGATACCCTAGCATGTTTAACTAACAAAGGGAATAAACATCTCACAAGAAATTCAAACATGCTCAAAGGAATTCAACTGCAAGTAGGATTACTAATCACAATAAATGAACAAATTTCCATATGGGCAAAATGTATCACAATTTATGACAACAAGTAATATTTTCACATCATATAAAAGTAGACATCATAACAAACACAACTCAAAAAGAATGAGCAAAAAAGGATGAAAAATGAGAGAGTTGTGATTATTTGAAATTTCATGAATTTTAATGCACAAAACAATAATAACAAGTAAAAAAAGAAGGAAATGCAAGGGGTGGGAGTTGAACCCACGCCCTCCAGCCCAATGCGCGCTTGCAAGGAAAAAGAAAAAAAAGGCCAAAAGGGTTGATCCTCAACAGGGATCGAACCCAGGTCTATTGCAAGGCGTGTGAATTAGTAAGGTTTCTACCACTGGGGTGGCTATATATCCGTTGATATAGCCACCCCCATAAATATATATGGCTTGGTGTGGTAAATTGCTGGGCACAAAATGAAGCAAAAACAAGGCAAATCTACAAATACGTTTTGATATCAAACTCACTCATTTCTCAACCAAATCAAGCAAACCTTAGATCAATTTTGGGTGTTTTTAAACAAGGAAAAGGATGGTGCAGTTAGAATTTTGAAAATAAGCTTTGAAATGAAAACACGATGCAAGATGCAAGTTAGCAATTTGAGGTGCATTATGAAAACTACAAGCAGCTGTGAGTCTAAATTCAAGTACATGGCATGGTACTCAACACATACATATCAAAACAGAGGTATAGGACCCTAAAGGCTCAAACATAAACCAGCAGCATAGAATATGATACATGAATTGCAAAGTGAAGCCATGAAAATGCTGTCAAAACAGAATGGAAAGGTTCAATATCTCATACACAGCCTATCAGCCCTAAACATGTTGATGATGATGCTCCCAAGCCAAACAAAACAATTCAAATGCTCAGATAAAGGAAAGGAGTAGAATGCAATATACACATCAAAGCACCACTATTATGACAAGTAAAATTGGAGATGAGAGATGCAAGTTGAAAGCCAAAATAAAGAGGAAGCATGATCTGTTTGAATAAGTCCCACACACAATCTTCAATCATAATATAAAGTGTGTTCATGCTTTAAAATTGTTCACAAACATCATGGAACTAAAAGTTAACCATTAACTGCTCACTTCACACAATACAATGCAATATTTGAAAACAACAAGGTTGGAACAGCTTGAGGTCAGAAGAATGGATACAACAATTTTCAAATATGATTGCAAATGAGTCTAACACTTAAGGTTGTCATGAAATGCATACAACAAGATTATGGATACCAAATTGCATTTGTGCCAAACATGTGAGGCAGGGCTGTCATGACAGCAAAATAAGACAACACACAAATTGATTGATCATGCACATACAAGTCCTAATACTAACAAAAGTCTAATGTTTCAATAGAATGACCTAAGACAGTCAAAGGGAAGTGAAGTGTGTGCAATTGACTTTCAAAACAGTGTGACAGAAAATGGTGCAAACTAGTCCAGTTATGAATCAATGGCCTCATATTGACAAATATTATACACACACACATTATAAATGCATAAAAGAATGAGTCACAACTCAGCAAATGAGCATAATGCAAGCGGGGAAGAAATTGGCATATTCATGGTATGTTTTAGCTTAAAAGGAGCAGTTTGAGGGTGAAACAAGAAAACAAGTACACATAGGTCAATTCAATCATCCTCACACCTTACAATCATGTATATAAATGAGTCACAACTCAAAATAATAGGCATACACAAACAGAGCAGCAATTTGGAATGTTGTGGCAGATTTGGTGTAAAAATGCAATTGTGAGTGAAATTGTGAAAACAGGCAAGAATAGATCCAATAAACCAAGTGTACACATCATTATCATGACTAGGAATGAGTTTCAACTCACAAAATAAGCATACAACAGTTGGAATGAAAATTGGCATGTTGTGGTATTTAGTGAGAAAAACTGTCTTGGTAAGAATGTGGCAGCAGGGCATTTTTCAAATTGATGAGTTTCAAACCAAAATAAACATCCACACACATTAAAAATATGATAATAGACATTTCTATGCTTACACACTAGTTCAAATCAACATCACACAAAAGGAAGCACATTGAGGCTCAAGAAATGCACAAACATCAACATATTAGGGCAGATGGCCAGTTCATGACAGATATGAGGTTTTGGTATCACATACACATTTCAAATAAGTAAGGGAATGGTATTAGGCACATAGGTTTAGTAGAAATTGATTGAAACAGAAAGTGGTATGTGTGTGGCATCAATGAGGTTTGAAAAATGCAAATGAGGCATAACTAAACAGTTTGAACACATAAGGAGATTTTGAACTCACAAACACCTCATACAATCCTAAAACATAATGACAAAGGATTCTCCAACTTAGAAACAAGTGACAATTGCTCCTAACCAGAAATGATATGCTTACCCAATTTTGATAGCAAAATCAACAAAAATTCATGACAGGCCCTAATGGCAAAGTCTCATATTTCTCAAATTTCAACTAATCAAACATCATGAGCAACATCAAGTAAGCAATAAACAATGATTTGGAACAATGAGATGCAATCATGGTAGGCACAACAGTCCACTACACAATTCCATAGTAATGATAAGCAAGATGACACAAAAATAGCATAAGTGAAAACAAAATGCCACAATAGATCCAAACATGATATAGGGCAGGGGGATCCTATGAATAACTTACAAGTTATCCAAATCTCACTAATGAATAAGGTTTGACAGTTCTAAGGCTAAACACACCACATTTCAATGTTGGAATCCTAAAACTACCACATAGATCAAAACTTCAAAAAAACAAGTTAAGCATGATAATAAGGCACAAACTTACAATCTAACATCCATATATCATTTACAAATGACAATGTATTTGACAAAACGAACATTATGAACATAAAACTAGGATTCTTGACAAAGAAACCTAATAGGGTAGCCATGGTACATTTTCACACAAATCACCATAAAATGACAATACATGACAATGTATGACTTAGAGATAGTTAGGACATCACATACCTCTTGTTGACCAGCCTTGAACAAGCTAAAAAGCTTAGAAACCCAGAGATGCTCCTTCCTTTGCAATGATATGAAGCTTACATCCTCTTGAAGCAACAAGACCAAACTTCAAGACAGTTGGAGTTAGGGGATTTCTAGTTGGTTTTCAATGCTTTAGACAGTTGTAATATGACATATGTGAGGTGTGTGGATGGTTAGAATAGCAAGAAACAACTTATGCAAGGATTTGGCAAGTTTTGAAGGTGGTGGTCAAACTTTCTTAGTGTGAAAGTTGACTTTTTGCAAAATGGTATTTTTGAGAGGTTTGAAGGTATAAACACCTTCTATATTATATTTAGGGATTGTGTGGATGCTTTTTAGAGGTTTGGAAATGGTGGAACTGGTCTTGAGCAGAGCTTTGCTCAAAACAGCTTTTTGGTGAAAATGGAGATTTTGAAGTTTTTGAAATTCTTGATGAATGAGAGGAGAGTGAGAGCTATGTTTTCTCTGGTTTTTTGAGATTTCTCTGGTGTGTTTGAACTCATAGAAGAGGCCTCTATTTATAGCCAAACAAGAATGAGGACAGCCTTGGTCTTTTACCACTTTTGGAGGGAGACTTGTGAAGTTTTTTTGAAAAATCTTGCCAAGATCTCTATACATCAGTTCCATGGACCAAAGAAGATCAGAAAATCAAGTGGAGAGGTGTACATGAAGTGATTGAGGTAAGCTTAGGGTGTAGGGGACTGCAGCTTCTTCAATCATCTCAAAAAGTTTCTCTTTCCTCTTCATTTAATTGATTATTTAATTGTCAAGTTGCAACAACTTGCTATGCTCACCAAATCCCTCCCTTTTTCTGGTTTTCTCTCTATCCATGCCTCACATTATCAGTTTGGATCAAGATCCAAGGGTTGAGAGTAGCTTAAGTTGTGAAAATCCAAGTTTGAGAATTCTTGACAAAGTGATTTCAAGTGTGACAGGCCCAACTTCTGTGGTGCATAACGTCCTGCTCAAACATGCTATTGAGGAGTTCTACCATAATTTGGAAAGCCCTTAAGTAGCTCTATAACTTTTATGTTTTGGGAATTTCCAAATTATTTATGGAACTAGGTTGAAAAACCCTTCAAAGTTTCTGAAAAAACCACTTAAAAGTGCCAAATAACTTAGAATTTTTCTAAGTTATTTCCCCCTTAAAAATGAATTTTGCTATAATTCCAATTCTATGCATTTTTTGATCATGGACCACTTTGAGGCTTTTGTAGTATTTTCCAAGAGCTTTCCAATGAGCTTTGAACCACTTCATTTGGATGTGTGGTTGAGGAGTTATGGTCTTGCCCCTTTTGAAACCCTAATTCCTGATTTTTGCAATTACTTCTTAACCCTTGATCCAGTGGTCATGAAATTTTATGGGGAGGTGTAATATGACATAAGGAACATCTTTGATTCACATCTTGAAGTTAAATTCCTTATGGTTGAAGAGTTGACTTTTCGGTCAACCGTTCGATCAATCGGTGACTACCGAGTCGACTGCTGAGGCTATGGGTATTCTGAGGACTTGAAACTCTTTGGATGGAATTTAATAAGCCATAGGAGCTTAATGGACCTTGATCCCACCATTGAAACACTCTTTAAATCAAAAGTCAAACTAAAGTTGACTTTTCCCGATCGAAAACCCTAATCGGGTATCTTGAACTGCACTGTTCTCAATTCCCGGGTGATCACCTCAAATTGCACTCATTCTTGATTCAATGTATTATATTTGATCTTGTGGAGACTTATTTGAAGTTGAATCAATCCAAAACATTGATTGATCAGACCGTCAAAATTTCGATTTTGACGGTAGGAGCCCTAATTCATCTGCATCTTATCAAAGATAAACTGAAAGTTGGTTAAGGTTAGTTAATCAAGCAAATGTGATCTTACAATGATGATGAGGATCTAAGGGGTCAAAATTTGGGGTGCAACACCATGACCACTACATCATTTTTAGGAAAATTTGGGCAAGTTTTAGCCTGGTTAGTCAATTAACCTTTTGCTAGTGCAAATGAGTTAATCGATTAATCCTTGCAAAATTTGCAGAGTCTGTTGCATTTTCAGGAAAACAACTTCCATTTTCCATTTTTGGGATCTACATTGTTCTAGCATTGTGTGTAACATTCTAGACAGCTCTAGACACTTCAAGACATTTCTACACACTTCAAGGCATTTGCTCCAATACATTAATTTGGTTTGAGACCGCCATGTTGCTTCATTTCCAAACATGTAAGCCCTTAGATTGAAGTTTGCATTGGGATATTTACCGATTCAACTACCTAACTAACTGAGTTAACCTCCAACTCAGTAAGTTGAGGTTAACTAACTCCAAGGCTGGTTCCAAGGCTACATCCAAAGCTCACTCGGAACCTAGAAACTCCAAAGAAAAACTCTATATAAGAAAGTCATCACCATTTCACAAAGGATCCAATCATTCTTCCAATTTTTCACACTTGATCGCTCTCAATTCTCTCACACTCTCTCTGAATTTTCTGCAACTTCTACTCATAATCTTCTTCACTTTCATCTAAAACCTCATTAGAGCTTGAAACCTCCATTAAATAGTAGAAACTTCTTCATTGGAAGTGTTTTCTCTTGAGCTTAGACATCGTCATCTTGCAAATTCTAGTTTCTTTTTTGCAGTTATATCGCATTCGTATTCATCTCAAGTGATTACTTCAAGCTTATTCGGTGTAATTTAATTTTGGAGTTTTCGTTGAATTTTGCTCGGTTTTGCTATGGTTCGACTGCAAATTTTGTTTTCTTTGGGTTTCTTTGAGTAACTTCATCACATTCTCTTTGCAACAACATCCAAGGTAAATCTCAGCCTTGTAGGTTGGTTAATTCTCACTCTTTTCATTATTTTGATCGTTACCGTATCGTTTGCGATGTAGTTTCGAGGTTTTTCTCGTTTGTAAATTGATTATGCATTGATTTGATCTTCAATTTTGATGTGTTAATTGATCATATAAGTGCTTATTTGATGTTTTTGTACTTGTTTTTTGTGCATAATTGTTTGCCCTAACATGTGAAGGATTGCACAAATCAAAATTGGACAAAAGTGCTCTTGAAAACTCAATTTTCAGGCTCTATCTCAGTGTTAATCGATTAACACTTTTGCACTAGCAAAGTGTTAATCGATTAACCATATATTTTCAACAAAAAGTTATTGTTTTAAAAGGGTTAATCGATTAACACTTTTGCACAGGCAAAGTGTTAATCGATTAACACTGGTCCAGAAGGCCATTTTTCTGCAGTTTTTATGTATGTTTTACTTTTCTTCCTCTTTCAACTACCATGGATTGATATGTTTTATTTTATGGATGTTTTAACTTATGTTTGAAGTATGCTTGTGCATTTTTCAATGCTTGATTTTATTGATTTCACATTTATTTTCTTTTTTGACATTGTATGAACATGTTCATTTTTGTCTATTCTTTGATCACATGATTACTTGGTTTGTGATGCATGCTAATTGACTTTGGTACTATTTTACACTTCCATTCTTGCTTGCATTAAGATTTGTTCCCTTTGAAATGAACTTAATTTTTTTTAATCAATAACTTCCCTTTTTGCTTTAACGATTTTTCGTTCCTTTAAAAAATTGTTAACACATCTCTGCCCTTTGATTAATTAATTAGTCGATCTTCCCTTTTTCTCCTACTTTGGATCTTCTTGAGCTTTGTCCTCTCTTTTCTCCTGCGTTGTTAAATATTTGCAAAGCGTTGGAGCACTGTATAAATTTTGCATTGTTGTGCTGTCTGTTTTGTTTCTTGCACCGCACTTTGGTGTTAGAGAAGGAATGAGAGTGAAGAATTCCTACACTCATTCTGACTATTTTGGGTAGGCGACGAATGACCCTGTGCTTGGAATAGTCACCTCTATCTCCTTACTATGGTTTCCCATGTTCCTCCAGTCGAGTCGATCCTTGATCACTTGCACCTTTACCTCCTCTTTGGAAGTAGCCTTCTTCTTATGTTTCCTTTTTCTCTTGTGGCCAATCCTTCCTTAGTTCCCCTTGAGGTTTATTACTCAATTCCTTTTGCTCGGTTGATCACCCGTCCTTTGGTTAAAGCATTTTTCTCTTCTTCTCCAGCGAAGTTGACCCTTCCTCTTTGGTTTAAGACAATCTTTTTGTTAAAACCTAATCCTCATCAGAGTTTGCAACCTTCTCTTGGTTCTCTTTCCTTCCACTTTGGTCAATCACTGCCTGTCAGTTAAACAACATTTGTCTTTCCTCAATTAATCATAGTCTGTCTGTTAACACTGAGTTTTCTTTGGGTTAATCATCGTTCCAGGTTAATCACCCGTTCTATGGTTGATCATAGTTCGTCTGTTAAAACCAGTTTTCTTTTGAGTTAATCACCATCTTCTTGGTTAATCACTCATTCTTTTCAGTCTACTGCAGTCCATCTGTTAGATACTGAATCCCCTACTGTTAACAACCTTTCTTTGCTTCAAATACTTCCAGCTTTGGGTTAGTAACTTTTGTTCGGCTCGAATACCCTTTCCTTTGGTCGAACACTGTTTATTCAGTCAGCGTACCATTGTCTTTAAGTTACAACCTTTGTTTTGTTCCACACCCGTTTCTTTTGGTTGATCACCATGCTCCGGTTGAAACCACTTTCTTTCTCTCTTTTTTTTGTCAACCACTATTTACCAGTCAAAACACCATAATCCCCTCAGAGTTAGCACCTATATTTGGTTCATTACTCTCTTTCTTCCGGTCCCTCGCAGTCCGTCTATCGACACCAAATCTTTTGGCCCTTCTCCGCTAAATCTTTCTCTTGTTTTCTTCAGTTAATCACTGCCATTCAGTTAATGTATCGAATTTGCTGCAGGTCTCTTCCTTTATTGGTTTTTGTCTCTTTTTCCTGGCCTCGTCGCCATTGTTTTGTTTTATCCCCGTGGAGTCATCTTTTTTCGTCTACATTCCCCGACAGAGTTTTTGCCTTGCTTTTGCGTTCCTCAGCAGAGTTTTCTTTTATTTTCTTTCTTGGTTTTGACATTATTCCTTTTGCATTCCCCAGTAGGGTCTTGCTTCCCTCTTTTCGTTCTTGGCTTTGATGTCGTCTCTTTTTCCTCCCTTTTTTAGCCTTGGTTCCCCGAACTACGTAGGCTCTGATTTCTTCATTGTACTATGAGGGTATGTAAGCACAAGATTGAGAAATCTTGGCGAGCCACCTTCCTCCTCCTTCTTTCATTCTTCTGTCTCTTTAGTCCACCCATATCCTTTTCTTTTCCTTGGTTCCTTGAACTACGGAGCTCTGATTTCCTCATTACATTACGAGGGCACATAGGCACGAGGGCCCCAATCCTCCGTGAGCATGTTCTTTTTATTTCTTCTTCTTTTTCTTCTCTCCTTTAATTAGAAGCCTTTAGATAGATTACCCATCCAAACCTAGAAGTAAGCGAAATGGTTCTCGTCGGGTACGACGGATGCTTAAGGTGCTAGTACCTTGCTTTCGCGTAACCGACCCCTTTTCTCGTTTCTCTTACCTTGGGTTTTATCGATATTTTACCTGTCCTTTGGAACTAAATAAAGTTTGATAGAGACTTTGTTGTATCTTTGAGTGTGAGATTCACTCAGGTATTATCCCGCTAGCTTCAGGTGGCGACTCTGCTGGGGATGTCCTTGCGCTTGCAAGTTGGGGTCTCGCTTAGTTTTGCTTGATTTTCTTTGCTTATTTGAGGGGTTTGGCATCTTGTCTGGTCGAAGATAACAGGGGAGTTTTCAGAGATGATTATGGGAATCTATTAGCCATTCTCAACAGTGAAGTAAATATTACTGCTATTCATACATTTATTCAGTTCTATGACCCGCCACTGAGGTGTTTCACATTTCAGGATTATTAGCTAGCACATACACTTGAGGAGTACTCCCATAGCTTGGAGGTTGAGATCAAGAGTCAGATTCTTTTTGTTTACACCAGCGGTTGTCCGAAGTTTCCTCTTATTGCTGAAGCTCTTGGCCTTAGTAAGAAGGATATGGAAGGAAATCTCAAGACCAAAGGAAAGGGTATTTGAGGGTTTCCTTCAAAGTTTCTAGTAGACAAGGTCGTTTCTTTTGTCAAAGCTGGAAATTGGAAGGCTTTCAACACTGTGTTTTCTTTACTGATATACGAGATCGTCTTGTTTCCGAACATGGAGGTTTTCATTGATTAAGTTGCCATCAGTATCTTCTTGTCTAGGAATCTAGTTCTTACACTTCTTGCTGATACGTACTATTCTATTCATTCGAGGAATGAAAAGAAGAAAGGAACTATTGTATGTTGTGCCCCTATGTTATATTGATGGTTCATGTCTCATCTTTCGTAAAAGGGTCCTTTTGTGAAGAATAGTGGGAATCTCAAGTGGTCTCAGAGGATCGTATCTCTGACTGCTGATGACATCTCTTGGTATTCTCGAGCCTACGGTGGTACCAAGATCATTTTTCGTTGGGGTAAATTCTCCAATGTGCCTCTCTTGGGTACAAAGGGTGGAATTAACTATAATTTGAGTCTTGCCTTTCATCAGTTGGGATATCTGATACTTGACAAACCAGATCCTAAGGTAGTGGAAGAGTTCATCTTTCATGAAGGTGTTGATGACATGGGTTTGCTGAAGAGTTTATCATTTTGAAAAACGTCCTAATATACAAACTAATCCCTTGCCTACTCATGGTAGACCTGTGGTTAATATGATTTAGGACGATCAAGGGGATGAGTTGGTCAGAGATGTCGATAAAGTGAAAACTCTGATGACTGTAGTGATCAAGAAGCTGAAAGAACAAGGATTATTGAAAGGTCTTCATAGGAAATGCCCGATTTGTTATGATAATCCTAATTAGTGCCAAAGATTGAAGGCTACATTTAGATTTTGATGAACCAAGGTGAAGTTCAGTTTCCAATATCCAAGTCTATAGAAGAGGTAGCTACTATCGAGCCATTCACGAACATTTACAGGAAGGTTCCTGCGAAAGCTCCTAAAAAGAAGGTACAACCTATCACTGTCTGTGTTCCTAAGCCATTCTCGTATCAGAATTCAAAAGAAGTTCCTTGGAAGTATGGTCCGACCGTGTTTTCTAGGGGTCGAGAAATCCATTTTTCAGAACTGAAATCATGAATGTAACTGCCACTAGAGGGATGACTCATAGCAGGCGAGTATTTTCTCCAAAGGTTGTATCTAAGCCTATGCAAGTTCCAACCGTTATTCCTCCTAAGGATAAATCTACTTTAACAACCTTTGTTGTGCAACAAGGGGCATCAACTGATGCGTCGGTCCCAATCACTCCGTTTGTGGATGTCACCAAAAGAAAACAAGACATGGATGATCAAGAGTTTCTCAAATTGATCAAGAAGAGAGACTTTAAGATTGTGGATCAGCTAGGGTAAACTCCATCACATATCAGCTTAGTTGAAAGTTTTAAACACTACTCATGTGATGCACGACATTCCAGTAGAACAATATGATGATGTCGTTGCAAACATAAGTGCTAGTCGGTACTTGGGTTTCAACGAAGCAGAGTTGCCTCCTAAAGGTACTGCTTGTAACAGAGCGTTACACGTCTTAGTGACTTGTATGGACTCATTGTTATCTTGTGTTCTTGTGGATACAATTTATTCCTTCAGTGTGATGCCTAAGTGTCACGGTGAAATTTGGATACCAAGCTATTGATGAGTTTGAATCTAATTCATTTGCAACCGAACTTTGATTTGTCCAAAGGAAGAGATAAAGATCGAAATTCCCACAATGCAATGCAAATGCAAGCTAAAGAGTTATAGGTTTGGGGTTGGTTAAACTTAGGGAAGGTGCTAGCATCCTAAGTTTATGTAGTACTCTACAGGAACCTCTTGTTTTATGTTTGTTTATTGCTATGGATTATTTGCTTAAGGGTTGAAAGACTCTAGGGGTTTATTTCTAAGTATACTCTATGAGATATCGCATCTTATGCCTACATATCCTTACGGGAGTGGAATCAGAGTATTTGTAGTTCCCCTAAAGGGTTTGAGGAGTTCTTTGACTGTGGTCAAAGTTCCTACGGGATTAGGGTAGTTGATTGATTGAGTTTAGGAGAAAAGATGAGTTGTCATTTTAAGGGAGATTTAACCGCCACAAGTGTAAGAGATTGTATTTGTTGTGGGGTGGAGATTCTATCTCGCTTAAGATGATTAACATCTTTCTCTAATGTTTGAATAATTGTATTGAGTTGTTGAATGTGTTTGTCTAAGTTGTAAAGATAAAGGTCCTTCCTATGGGGTAGGATCTAAGTTAGAAGATCAACTTGAATGGAATCAAGGATCATGAGGGATATGATGCAAATGTAGATGCATACGAATGGTTGTTTAAATCATGTGTAGGTTCTTCCTTTGGACGAAATGCGATGCGATAAAAGTAAATTGCTGTAAAATAAATTGCAGTAATGATAAATTATAGGAAGTAAAGCCATACACACGCATGAAAGCGCTAATTGTGAAAGTGTGAATTGTGACCAATCGAGTAGAGACGCAAGCGTGCACGATTTGATTTTAGACGAAGTTGATTTATTTTAAGGGGTGGTTGATTTTAGGAAAGAGGTTAAATTAGATTAAAGTTAATTTTAGTGAAATCTGATTACTTAAGCTGGATAGAAATAGCTCTAATGGATAAATTTTCTATTGGTTATTAAAAGGGAGTTTTACCATTTGATTAGGGAGATTTTTATTAAAGGGCAGATTAAATTACATTAGTAACTTAGCTAAAGGAAACTATAAGGGTTAATTTAGAGAGAAACATGCTCTATTTTAGTGGAAGGTTGTTTAGATTAATAAGTTTATTTTAAAAAAGAGTTTATTGTTTATTTTAAAGCATAAAATAGATTTGTTTATAATAAAAAAACAAAGGTTTATTATTTATTTAAGAAAAGGTTAATTAAACATATCATTATCTAGTTTATTATTTTAAATAAAAAGTTGCTAAAAAGAATCTAAATAAATTGATTAATTAAATTGGTTAATAATAAAACATTAACCTAATTTTGAGAAAAAGGGTTGATTTATTAAATAATTAAATTAGTAAAAACTGATGATTAGATTGATTTCTTTTTTTAAAGTTAATTAAATATAATGATTAATTAGGTTAAAGCAAAAGAGTTAAAGAAATAAATGAGGAGATTAAGGGTTAAGTAGGGGGCGGACGGATCATGTACGTGTGGGTGTATGGTATTGCGGTGGGTATGCGTGTGAGGGTTACATGATGAGCAACGAAGGGTGATGGTACGCGGGTGCATGATTAGCACGGTGTGTGTGTGTGTGTGTGTGCACATGTGATCATATAATTACAAATTAACAAATAAAAAAAATAAAAGACAGAAACCCTAATTCCCCCCTTTTCCCAAATCCTTCTGCGTCGTTCCCTCTCCCTTCGACCCTTCTTCCTTCTTTCGCCAAGTTCTTTTGCACCGTTTCATCTCCTTTCGCATTATCAATCTGCAAAACAAACAATAATCAAGCACGCGGAAGGGTTTCGAACAAAAGATTTTTACCCAAGAAGACGAGTCGTCGGCGGCTTGAAGACGATGGTGAGATTGTGAGGCAATCCACGATCTTGTCTTCTTCTTCGTCCAGCAGTGAGGAGTTTTGCGGATGGCCTGAGCTTGGCGGCGATGAGGGGATTTTCTCGATCGAACTCTGAGCGAGCGTTTTTCTTCTTCAACGATTTTTCTTTCCCTTGGTTTCTGAGTGACGCCCTTTTTTATACGTGAGATCCATGGGCCTCCAATGAATTCCGTCTTCAAGGATCTCTTAATCGGTTGATCTCTTGCCTGATTTACTTGATGACCTGGAGAGAAACGCTTGATTCTTGCCTGTTTCGTCTAGCTTGTCTGATTCACTTGGTGAGCTGGGAGACAACATTCAAATTCTTTCCTTATTTGCTTGATCCTGTCATGTTGGCCTCGATTTGGGAAGTTTTGGAATTCTCTCTTTGCGTATCAATCGTTGACTTTGTGATTTGCTTTATCTTTGCTTCGTGGCTAAAAAAAAGGAACTAGCTGTTAACGCTTCTTTACTTTTCTTCGCAGGGAAACTACGTTTACAGAGCGGAATATGCTTTATCTTGCTTGCCGGGAAGGGTGTTGTAAACAGCGATGATGACTCTTGGCATGAGCTATGAGGGAAGTAAGAGTGTGGTTGTTGCTTTGTAACTTGGAAGCTGATGTTGCCTGGGAAGGTTTGAGTTGGTGATGATGACACTATGTCTGAACCATGTGTTTGAGCCTATGTCGACGGTGTCTTCGAATCATGTTGAGAATTGTTCTGAAATTAGTTGTTTATTTGTCTGGATTTGAGTCCTTCGATGTTCGGTAAGGAGTGAATGACAACTTAAGTTGCAATCCTCCTGGCCGCTCGTTCACGCCCTATGATGATCCAAACCTGAGGGCCAAGACCCTTCTCTCATCTTTACCCGATATCACTGGTGTTGTTCTGTTGTTGATTGCAAATAGTTTATGGCTGGTATACTTGGTGCTTGCAACTGGTGTTTGTTGTACTGCTATTGTTGTTGCTAATGGTTGCTCTTGAAATTGTTTTGCAGATGTTCTGAGATGTGTTGGAAACTGTCCATAATCAGTTGTTGTCCATCTGAAATTCCGTTGTCTTTGACGCTTGGCGTAGTTCAGCTCAATGATGCTTCGAGACTAAGGGCTGGATACCTCTCAATTCTTTCTTGACTGGCATTTTTTGAAGTACAGTTTCGAGGGCCTTTGCCGGATTTTGAATCATACTAATCCCTCTCTCTTTTCAGGAAAGCGTTTAATTTTGGAGGTTTCTGGTTTTAGGAACATCCTGGGACCTGTTTGTATCTGCGAGGTGGCTCACTTGTTCCTTGAATTGTCCCTGTTTTGAAGGGGTCTGTGTTGTCTTGACAGGGCTGGTGATTCCAAATTGTGGATAGTGCTTGGTGGTAACCGTATTGCTTAGAAATTGATCAAGATTTCAAACCAGGATATGGATGCCACCACGGGAATTTTCTTCGAGCTAAGACCAGGCGCCATCTTTTTGCAGCTGCTATACCTGCAGCATGTGAAAGTGCAACTTTTGGAGTGATGTAATCATCTTATGTAGCAATTGCTAAGTCCTGACTTTTACCACTTATATCTCAGGTTTTGAACGTGATGTTGTTTGTGAACTTCTGCCAAGCATGTGAAAACGAGTTTTTTTTTAGTACTTTAAGTCTATAGTTTCTTCATGTCTTGTATCAATACATCTTGATTAATTCTCCATGGGAAAGTCTTCATTATTTCTTCCTGGAAACATGCGGCTGCTTTATTCTTTCCTCTCTTTTTTATCAGGGAAACCGTCAAACTGTTGACTTCAGATATTGCCTTATCTTATGTCGTTGTCGAAAAGTCGTTTGATGTTCAGTAGGGAGTCGGTGACGACTTCGGTTGTCGCCCTTCCGGCTGCTCAAACTTTATGTACAATGATGAACTACACTGAGGGTTGAACATCTCTCAATTGTTTCTCAGTCCATTTATGTGATGCTTGTTCTGTTTACCAGTTGTGTTGCAGATGAGTTCTTGGTGGCAGCCGCGAGTACGGTAACAAAATTGACTGATGCGGAGATACTAATTAATGTCCTTGTTTTACTGTAATAGGTGGTGTCTTCAAGTGGTTTTGGGATGCTCGCAGTTTACCGCCGGATTTTCGGAGCTTAGAACAAGAGGGAGTCGGCGCTCTGCACGTTGGGAAAAGCTGTCCATATTTACTTACATCTTTGTAGTTCTAGGGAAAGTTGTAACAGAGCGGTCTAATTGTTTTGAAATTGGGTTATTCTGAGGGGTATTGTATCTTGTAGGGTTAAATTTGCGGTAAGGAATAACCGTTGTGTTACATAGCGAGAGCTTCCTCTTTTATTTTGAATGAATCATGGTAGAACGGATTTGAAAGTGAAGTTAAAATAATTTTTGAATTTTAAGTGGCTCCCGCATATGAATTCAATTTATGGTCTCGAATCACCATGAACTGTCTTAGACACCACAACTTGTCTCCTAAACACGATGGGCTTGACACCGTTGATGTTAAAAACTTGCTGCAACTGAATGAAAAAATAAAACCTCTTGTACTCTGATTTACGCCTGATTCTTGTATAACCTTGAGATTAGAACTTGCATTTCGTGCCCTCCACTATTCAATGATCCTCAAGTTCAATACCTTTTTTTTTAAAATGACCATGAGCTTTGAGTAAATTTAATCACCATTAAACCATTCTCTCCTTATAGAAAACCTCTGTCTATGACTTCCAGTAACCTTTACTACGCCACACTAAAATCCTGAGGTCTTTAAAGAAACATCTGTAGATCCTCATACCGCCAAATTAACATCCTGTTTAAATTGCTCTGCTTGTCAGAGAAGTCCTAAAAAACGAGGTGGTCCTGCACATGCTCATTAGTCCTGATAAACACATATACAAGAGTAGGAAGATTCAACGTAAGAAAACGCACAAGAAGGTGGAATCTTAATATTCAACGTAAGGGCACATTGAGTCAACTATTGGTAGAAGGGAGCAAGATAAGACCGAGTGCTTTAATTATCAGAGCTTTCGATGGTTCTCAAAGGCAAGTCATTGGTGAAGTAGATTTACCCATTAAAGTCGGGACGCATTTGTTTACCATTATATTCCAAGTGATGGATATCAATCATGTATATAGTTGTTTATTGGGTAGACCCTGGATTCATGTTGCAGGGGCAGTTACATCCACGTTACATCAGAAGCTGAAATTCATGTTTGAAGATCAGATGGTCATCGTTTGTAGTGAAGAAGATTTTCTAGTAAGCAAGTTATCATCCTTCTGATATGTCGAGAGTGATGAAGGTATAGCTGAAGTGCCATTGCAATGTCTCGAGTTCGAAGATGTCAGCTCCGCTTCTGCCAATTCTGGTAGATTTCCGAAAATGGCCATGTCATCTGTCAAGAGTGCTAAAGAAACCATTGAGAGAGGTGTTTTTCTTGATAGAGGGAAAATTATGAATGTGGTTGAAAAACATGATCGCTTTAGACTGGGCTACCATCCCCATCAGTAATCTAGTTCATACAGTCATCAGAAAATAAACTTTATCAAGTTCATAAGCACTGGATTCCAGGAGAAGGATATTGTGTCAGCTATTGATGATGCAGGTCCTAGCAACCAAAGTGCAAGCTTTGTACGCAAGTGTCCGCCGGGTTTCAGACTCAACAATTGGACATCTACTGTGATTCTCGTGGTTTTTCCTACAAACATGTAATGCATTTTGTTTTTCTGTTCCGTTGTCCTCGCCTGAGACGAGTGGAGAGCTTGTAAGGGCCTTGCGCTTTTGAAACATTATGTGATCAATAAATAAAAGTCTTTTTGCATTCAAATCATGATCTCTTTTCTTTCTTTAATTTTATTTTTCACAAATAAAAAAATGGCAAAGTTTCTTTAATTTTTTTCACCTTTCAAATAGCTTCATTCTAAACATAATTGATAAACACACAGAACAAATAATTGCATTGATAACAACATGGCGAACATCAGTTGTAATTTTGGGATTCCAATTAACCAAGCTGAAGAAGATGGTGAGGAAGATTGTGAATTACTGACTGAACTAGCAAGGTTCCTTGAGCACGAGCAGAAAGAAATTTAGCCACACAAAGAGCTAGTGGAAGTTATCAATATTGATACTGATGATGTCAAAAGAGAAGTCAAGATTAGGGCATTCCTTGCTAAGCATATACACTCTGAGTTGGTCAAGTTATGCCTGGGTTGGATACCAACAACATTAAACATCACTTGCCACTCAAGCCTGATTACCCTCATGTCAAGCAGAAGCTCAGAATGACCACATCCGACATGGCGCTTAAAATCATATAAGAGGTAAAGAAACAGTTCAACGATGGGTTCCTAGCCACTTTGGAGTATCCTGAATGGATTGCTAACATCGTCCTGATTCCAAAGAAAGATGGGAAGGTCCAAATGCATGTGGATTATTGAGATCTCAATAAGGCAAGCCTGAAAGACGATTTTCCTCTGTCTCATATTGATGTTTTGGTAGACAACACTGCACAATTCTTTGTCTTTTCATTTATGGACGGTTTCTCAGGATATAATCAGATCAAGATATCCCCAGCCGATATGGAGAAGACTACTTTCATCATGCCTTGGGGTACATATTGCTACAAAGTCATTCCATTTGGTCTGAAAATGCAGAGGCAACATACCAACGGGCCATGACAACCCTCTTTCCCGATATGATCCATAAAGAGATTAAGATTTATGTGGATGATACAATTGCAAAATTCATAACTGAAGATGATCATATGAACCATCTAAAGAAGTTGTTTGACAGACTCTACAAATTCAGGTTATGGTTGAATTTGGAAAAGTGCACCTTTGGAGTTCGATCGGGTAAACGTTTTGGCTTTATTATAAGTTAGAAGAGAATTGAAGTTGAACCTGATAAGGTTCGGGCAATTTAAAACATGCTGCCTCCCAAAACAGAAAAAGAAGTTTGTGGCTTTCTAGGCCGACTTAATTACATTTCCACATTCATTTCTCATCTAACGGCTACTTGTGAACCAATATTCAAATTACTAAGAAAAAATCAATCATTCGAATGGAGCAATGATTGTCAAGAAGCTTTTGACAAGATAAAAAGTATTTGCAAGAACCAACGATCTTAGTACCTCTGGTTCCAGATAGGACTTTAATCAAGTATCTCACTATTCTCGATGAATCAATGGGATATGTATTAGGTCAGTATGACGACACTGGTCGAAAAGAACATGCAATTTATCATCTGAGCAAGAATTTGAATGATTGTGAGACCAGATACTCACTTTTGGAGAAAACATTTTGTGCTCTGACTTGGGCCGCTCGACGCCTGAGACAATATATGATTTTCCATACTACTTTCTTGATATCCAAGATAGATCTGATAAAGTACATTTTTGAAAAGCCTGCTGTCTCTGGATGAATTGCTTGGTGGGAAATGTTGTTGACTGAGTATGACATCCAACATGTTACCCAGAAAGCAATAAAAGGGAGCGTCTTGTCTGACTACCTTGCTCATCAACCTGTGGAAGGTTATCAAAAGATGAAGTTTGACTTTCCAGACAAGGATGTTTTGTTCATCAGAGATTATGAGACTCCAGAACCTGACATAGTACAAGAACCAGGGGTGCAATAGACGCTCGTGTTCGATGGTGCTGCCAATGCTAAAGGTCGTGGAAGTGGTGCTATCCTCATCTCTCTAACAGGTTTGCATCTTTCCTTCACCACCAAATTATGCTTTGAATGCACCAACAATATGGCTCAGTATGAAACATGCATCTACGATATTGAAGCGACAATTGACATGAGAATCAAGTTTCTTGAGGTCTAGGAGATTCTGCTCTAGTGATTGGCCAAGTTAGAGGAAACTTTGTGACTCGGGATTCCACGCTGGTTCCGTACCAAAAGCACATCGTGAAATTGATTTCCTACTTTGATGAGATCTCTTTTCATCTAATTCCTAGGGAAGAAAATCAACTAGTTGATGCTCTTGCCACCCTAGCATCTATGTTCAAATTCAAGTGGAAGAACGAAGCTCATTTTATTCACATTGATCATTTGAACGAACCAGCACACTATTTAGCAATCGAGGTTGAGTCCGATGACAAGCCTTGGTTCTACGACATCAAAAGATATCTAGAAAAACAGGAATATCCCGATGGTATTACTATCACTAATAAGAAAGCTCTTAGATGGCTCTGTGCCAAGTTCTTTTTGAGTGATAATGTACTTTACAAGAGAAATTATGATTCTGTGTTGCTCAGATGCATGGATAGACACCAAGCAAAGACAATCATAAGGTCCATAATGTCGCATCCCTGCAAAAATGGGGCCGGCAAGGACAGAAGAGTCGTCATCGCTCTTTATTTATCCCAATGAAAGGGAAAGGAAACAATTAGAGAAAACCTACGAAAAAGGGAGAAGACAGGTCATCGCAACCAAATCTTGGGTTTGGGAGTCGGTTACGCAAGAAGAAGGTATGAGGACCCCTCACGTTCGTTGTACTCAACAGGATCCATGCTTGTTGTTTAATCTATAGGTGAAAACAAAACTATCTAAGGTTGCTGCTAAACGGGAGAACTGACTCGATATGACATCGTCGCCCTATGCCTATGTATTCCCTCGTGCAATGGGAAAGTCAGAGTCAACGTAGTTCGGGAAACTACGGGTGAAGGGGGAAGGTTGCTCGCCAAGACATCGTCATCTTGTACCTACGTATCCTTGTCTGGTACGAGAAATCGAGCAAACGTAGTTCGGGCTAACTACGGATAAACGGGGGATGTTCTCGATTGCACGGGGGCGAGAGAAAAGGTCTGGTTGGACGATGCTAGCGGACGCATTCTAGCAGTTAGGTGTATTGCTGCTCGACCACTGGAGACTTAGGCGTTACCTATTTGCGGTAGAATGGACGTAGTATGTCATTGGTTAAAACGTACGGGGAACCTAAAGGGGGGAAAGGAGGAAAAGTGCTCGCTAGGATTATCGCAATCCTATGCCTACGTATTCTCATATGGTAGAGAAATCAGAGCAGCCATAGTTCGGCCAACTCTGGAAAAGCGGTCTCGATCGCACAGATGAGAGAGAAAAGAAATGGATCGGGACGCACACGCTAAAACCTAAGACGTAGGAGCGAATGCATCGCATGTCGCCCAAAGGGCATACGCTAAACACTCTAGACGAAGTGAGAGGAGGCCCCCCACTCATTATTTCCCACGTGTCTATCGCCTACGGCTCACAACACTCGGCAGTTGATTAAAAAAGAGTGAATCAGAAAGATGTTACCGGACGGAGTGGTTCCTTTGACCCTTGAAATTGCGTGCAAGCTCCATCTCCTCTTTGATCCTTGGTGTTATGGCTCGAAAGGATAAGTGAATCGAATCGGGAAAAATGTGACACTAAACTGCCGTAGCTCGACTTATAAGGGAAGCCAAGCTATAGGAGGTCGCGTATTGATATCCGTGCTATGGACAAGATAGAGAAATGATATTGAGGATCATTCTCCAATTAAATCGTGTCGCACGGACCAAAAACAGTGGGATCTCGTCTTAACCGCAAACATAATGTCGATTAGTTGAAGGTAGCCTATCGCGATCCCAAAGTAAAGAAAATGACCCAATGGTCATCTTCCATAGATTTGAAATCGAGAAGGTTATCAACTCCGATAAATCCGACGCTTACGGATACAAGACTTCATCGATCCAAGAAAGTTAAAATAAAATTGAAAGAAGAAGAAAATGAGGAGAGAAAAGAGGTGGTTTCAGATCCAACATTATTCATCAATAATTTGACTGGTAATGGATTACGGAAGTGTCGTCATCGACCCAAAAAGAAAAAATGGGTCAAAAGGTTCAATAACAAATGAAAAATAAAATCTAACTTCTAAAAAGAAAATATCAATTGAAATTCTAAATATAAAAGAATTCTAAAGTTCTAAAAGAAATATAATATAGAAATTCTAAAAGAAATTAAATATAAAAATAATATATATATATATATATATATATATATATATATATATATATATATATATATATATATATATATATATATATATATATATATATATATATATATATATATATATATATATATATATATATATATATATATATATATATATATATATATATATATATACTCTAAAAGAAATATAAAAAATATTAATATATATGTAATATATATAATTTAATTTCAAAAACAAAATTAAAACAAGAAAATAATATATATATATATATATATATATATATATATATATATATATATATATATATATATATATATATATATATATATATATATATATATATATATATATATATATATATATATATATATATATATATATATATATATATATATATATATATATATATATATATATATATATATATATATATATATATATATATATATATATATATATATATATATATATATATATATATATATATATATATATATATATATATATATATATATATATATATATATATATATATATATATATATAAAATAACAGTTTTAAAAATATAAACATATTAACAAAAATATATTTACAAAACCCTAAACTAAAGATATTATACATTATGCACAATTTTTCCTAAAAAAAAATTAAAGAAGAACAGGGGGGTTTATACAAAAACCGGTGGGTATGAAGAGAAGAGTGTTGAGGATCATATGGGCTTAGAAGTCCATCACCTCAAAACAGACAACAATGGGCCGATCCCTCTCCTCCCTAGAACAAACAGCACGACCAAAAGAGAAATAAGTTGCATCTGAAAAAAGGAAAAACAACGAAACAAGCACGCGACGGAACCGCACCAACATCATCCCAAAACTCCAACGGAAACAGTTCTCTCTCCACTTTCATTTTTTCAGCAACACCTCTCTCTTTCAAGACCAAACCTCGCCTCTCTGCTTTCATGTTTGTTTTCAATCGCCTCTGTTCAAAAATCTTGTGTTTGATTTTGCGGATTAAAGAGAGTTGAGGGTGGCAAATCTGGGTTTTCTGAAATGGGTTTGGAAGAGGAACAACGAATTTCGAAGGTTGTCTGAGGGTTTGAAGTTTTGGAGAGAAAATGGGTTGTGTGAGGAAGGGTATCAGTTGTTGGATATGGGTTTGTGTGATATTTGTGGAGTTTGAAGGGGCGACGAGAAGGATAAGGTGAGGGGTTTTGTTGGTTTTGAAATGGAGGTCGAATCATGTGGGTTATTGAGGCTTGAAGCTTTCTGGGTTCTGTATGTGGTGAGTTTTAAAGTTGAAAAAATGGGTTAACAATGGTGATATGGTGGTAAACGGAGGTTGATGATGAAGGTTGTTGCTGGGTTTTCACGGTGGGCTGATGAAGTTTGTTTTTAAGGTTTGTTCTAGGTTGATGATGATTTATTTTCTGGACTAATGAAGATGATGGTGATGAAGGTTTATACGATGAATGAAGAGGGTTGAGTTTTCTGGAAAATTGAAGGAGGTTCAATGGTGTTTGGCCATAGTGAAACGGATGAAGGTGGAGTTTCAGTGATGAAGATGGAAGTTTTCATGGAGGACTGAGATGAATGATGAGAGATGGTGGGCGCAGCTGCTGATTCCTAGGGTCGTTGGGATTAGGGTTTGTGAACAGTAGCGGCGGTAGGGTTGTCTTCAGAAGGTGATGATGAATAGTGAATATATACCTTGGAATTGAGACACGTGGCGTTGGAATGACATATTCTGATTAAATGATTAATTTAGACTAATGCTGATTACTATGCTATTAACTAGAAGGAATGATAACTAAAGACCTAATAAATTCTAAATTAAAATTCTAAACATTAATTAACTAAAATTCTAATAAACTAATCTAAATTAACTCTAAATAATTAAATCCTAATTAATAAAAATATAATCTAAATAAATAATTAAAAGAAAATAATTATAATAAAATGATAATCTAAACCAAAATAAAACTATTAAAAATTCTAATAACTATATTTTAAAAAAAGTAATTGAAATTCTATCTAAAAAAATCTATTAAGACTTAAACTCTATTCTAAACTATTAATTCTAGTTCTAAATAAATAAATAAATTTCATCCTAATAATTCTAAATAAACTCTAATTCCTAATCCTAATAATATTTATTTCTAAAAAACAAATAAAAATCTATCCTAAACTCAAATATTAAAATTCTACATCTAAAAACTATTTTTTCTAATAATTAAATATAAAACAAAAATAGCAATAAAAATGCAAAATGCCATGGAAAAACGGGTGAGCATCGAGATGCGCCAACATTATCAACACGGACCGGACCAACAGAAAGAGCAACCTCCGCTCAATTCCGAAATAATCTCCTTATCTGAACTGGTTTAAAATTGCCTGAAACACGAGCAAAGCGGTTGTAATCCCGATAATCCACTCCGACCGACACAATGCACAGTATGCGATAAATGATATGCAAATGCCAATGAAATGAAACATAAGCCAAATTACTGGAAAAGGTTGGTCAAATTTTGGGTACAACACATACATGAAGGTTGTGAGGGTGTACATGCCAAAGGTCCTGCCATGGCTAAAAAGATCCTTTGAGCTGGATATTACTGGACAACAATGGAGGTAGGTTGTTTCAACTTTGCCAAAAGATGTCACAAGTGTCAAATCTATAGTGACAAGATCCATGTGCCACTATCTCCATTGAATGTTCTGATTTCTCCTTGGCCATTCTCTATGTGGGGTATTCATATGATTGGAATGATCGAGCCGATGGCTTTCAACGGTCATCGCTTCATTTTAGTTGTCATCGATTATTTCACCAAGTGGGTTGAAGCTACTTCTTATGCAAATGTCACACGACATGTGGTTGCCATATTTATCAAGAAAGAGATAATATGTTGTGATGGTATTCTTAGCAACATTATCACTAACAGTGCAAGCAACCTGAACAACAAGATGATGAAGGAGTTGTGTCAAGAATTTAAGCTCGAGCACCACAACTGTTCACCATATCGGCCCAAGATGAATGGTGTCGTCAAAGCAGCAAATAAAAACATCAAGAGGATTTTCCAAAAGATGGTCAAAACTTACGAGGATTGGCATGAAATGTTGCCTTCGCATTACATGGCTACAGAACTTCAGTTCGTACTTCTACTAGGGCAACTCCGTATTCGCTTGTGTATGGTATGGATGTTGTTCTACCTATTGAATTCGAAATTCCCTCACTCAGAGTCATCATGGAGGTAGGTCTTGATGAAGCTGAATGGGTTCAATCCAGATAAAACCAGCTGAATCTCATCGAAGAGAAGCGTCAGACAGTCGTGTGCCACGGTAAATTGTATTAGAGACGTCTCAAGTGAGCTTTTGACAAGAAAGTTCTCCCTTGAGCGTTCCATGCAGGCAAACTTGTGCTCAAGAGGTATTCTTCTGTGCATTCGGATCCATGAGACAAGTGGACTCCCAATTATGAAGATATGCCTAGGTTGGTATCCAATTATTCGGTGTAATTTTAATTTTGGAGTTTTCGTCGAATTTTGCTCGGTTTCGCTATAGTTCGACTGCAAATTCTGTTTTCTCTGGGTTTCTTTGAGTAACTTCATCACATTCTCTTTGCAACAATATACAAGGCAAATCTCAACCTTGTAGGTTGGTTAATTCTCACTCTTTTCACTATTTTGATCGTTACCGTATCGTTTGCGATGTAGTTTCGAGGTTTTTCTCGTTTATAAATTGATTATGCATTGATTTTATCTTCAATTTTGATGTGTTAATTGATCATATAAGTGCTTATTTGCTGTTTTTGGACTTAATTTACGTGCGTAATTGTTTGCCTTAACATGTGAAGGATTGCATAAATCAAAATTGGACAAAAGTGCACTTGAAAACTCAAATTTTAGGCTCTGTCTCAGTGTTAATCGCTAAACATTTTTGCACTAGCAAAGTGTTAATCGATTAACCATGTATATTTCAGCAAAAACTGCTTGTTTTAAAAGGGTTAATTAATTAACACTTTTGCACAGGCAAAGTGTTAATCGATTAACACTGGTCCAAAAGGCCATTTTTATGCATTTTTCATTAATGTTTGGCTTGTCTTCCTCTTCCAACTCCCATGGCTTGATATGTTTGATTTTATGGATGTTTTAACTTCTGTTTGAAGCATGCTTATGCGTTTTCCAATGCCCGATTTTATCGATTTTGTATTTATTTGCATTTTTAACATTGTATGAACATGTTCATTTTTCTCTAATCTTTGATCACATGATTACTAGGTTTGTGATGCATGTTAATTGACTTTGGTACTGTTTTACACTTCCATTCTTGCTTGCATTAAGAATTATTCCTCTTTGGAATGAACTTAATTTTGTTTAATCAATAACTTCCCTTTTTTGCATTAACGATTTTTCGTTCCTTTGGAAAATTGTTACTACATCTTTTCCCTTTTATTAATTAATTGAAACTTCGTTTAGATTAGTTGATCTTCCCTTTTTATCCTCCTTTGGATCTTATCGAGCTTTGTCCCCTCTTTTCCCCCATGGGGTTAAAGATTTGCAACGCATTGGAGCACTGTACAAATTTTGAGCTGTTATGTTGTCCGTTTCATTTCTTACACCGCGCTTTGGTGTTAGAGAAGAACTGAGAGTGAAGAATTCCTTCACTCATTCTGACTATTTTGGGTAGGGGACGAATGACCTTGTTCCTGGAATAGTTGCCTCTTTCTCCTTACTATGATTTCTCTTGTTCCTCCAGTTGAGTCGATCCTTGAAAGTAGTCTTTGGAAGTAGTCTTCTCCTTTTGTTTCCTTTTTCTCTTGTGGCCAATCCTTCCTTGGTTCCCCTTGAGGTTTGTTACTGAATTCCTTTTTCTCGGTTGATCAATCGTCCTTCGGTTAAAACTTTTTTCTCTTCTTCCCCAGCGATGTTGACCCCTCCTCTTCTATTTAACATAGTCTTTCTGTTAAAACCTAATCCTCATCAGAGTTTGCAACATTATCTTGATTCTCTTTCCTTTCTGTTTGGTTAATCACTGCCTGTCAGTTAAACACCATTTTCCTTTCCTCAATTAATCACAGTATGCTTGTTAACACTGAGTTTTCTTTGGCTTAATCACCATTCCAGGTTAATCACCCGTTCTTTGGTTGATCACGATGCGTCCGTTAAAATCAATTTTCTTTTGAGTTAATCAGCATCTTCTTGGTTAATCACTCATTCTTTTCGGTCTACTACAGTTCGTCTGTTCGATATCGAATCCCCTGCAGTTAGCAACCTTTCTTTGGTTCAAATACTGTCATCTTTGGGTTAGTAACTTTTGTTCGATTCGAATACCCTTTCCTTTGGTCGAACACTGTTTGTTCATTCAGCGTATCACTGTCTTTAGGTCACAACCTTTGCTTGGTTTCACACCCGTTTCTTTTGGTTGACCATCGTCCTCCGGTTTAAACCACTTTCTTTCTCTCTTTTTTTCGGTTAACTACTGTTTACCAGTCAACATACCATAATCCCCTCAGAGTTAGCACCTGTCTTTAGTTCATTACTCTCTTTCTTCCAGTCCTTCGTTATCCGTCTGTCGACACCAAACCTTTTGGCCCTTGCCAGCTGAATCTTTCTCTTATTTCTTCGGTTAATCACTGCCAGTCAGTTAATGCACCGTATTTTCTGCACATCTCTTCCTTTATTGGGTTTCGTCTATTTTTCCCGGCCCCGTCGCCATTCTTTTGTTTTCTCCCCGGTGGAGTCATCTTTTTTCGTCTACATTCTTCGGCAGAGTTCTTGCATTAATTTTGTGTTCCTCAACAAATTTTTCTTTTATTTTCTTTCTTGGTTTTGACACCATTCCTTTTGCATTCCCCGGTAGGGTCTTGCTTCCCTTTTTTTGCTCTTGGCTTTGAAGTCGTCTCTTTTTCCTTCCTTTTTAAGCCTTAGTTCCCAAACTATGTAGGCTCTGATTTCCTCATTGCACTATGAGGGTACGTAGGTACAAGATTGTGAAATCTTGGTGAGCCACCTTCCTCTGTCTTCTTCCATTCTTCTGTCTCTTTGGTCCGCCCAGATCCTTTTCTTTTCCTTGATTCCTTGAACTACAAAGGTCTGATTTCCTTATTACACTATGAGGGTACATAGGCACGAGGGCCCCAATCCTCCGTGAGCACGTTCGTTTTCTTTCTCTCCTTTAGTTAGAAGCCTTTAGATAGATAACCCATCCAAGCCTAGAAGTAAGCAAAATTGTTCCTGTCGGGTACAACAAATGCTTAAGGTGCTAGTACCTTCCTTTCGCATAACTAACCCCCTTTCCTGTTTCTCTACCCTTAGGTTTTATCGATAATTTCCCTGTCCTTTGGAGCTAAATAAAGTTCGGTGGTGACTCTATTGTATCTTTGAGTGTGCGATTCACTCAGGTATAATCCCGCTAGCTTCAGGTTCAAATACCCTTTCCTTCGGTCAAACACTCTCATTCTCGTAGAGCAGTTTGATGACATGGTCGCAAACATAACTGCAAGTCGATACTTGGGTTTTAACGAGTCAGAATTTCCTCCTGAAGGAATTACCCCTAATAAAGCCTTTCACATATCAATAACTTGTATAGACTCTTTGCTATCTCGTGTTCTTGTGGATACCAGTTCTTCTTTCAACGTGATGCCTAAGGGCACATTGAGTCAACTACTGGTAGAAGGGAGCAAGATAAGGTTGAGCGCTTTAATTGTCAAAGCTTTTGACGGTTCTAGAAGGCAAGTTATTAGCAAAGTGGATCTACCCATTAAGATCGGGCCTCATTTGTTTACCATTACTTTCCAAGTGATGGATATTAATCCTACATATAGTTGCTTATTGGGTCAACCCTAGATTCATGTCGCAAGGGCAATTACTTCCACATTGCATCAGAAGCTAAAATTCATGTGTTGACGATCAAATGGTCATCGTTTGAGGTGAAGAATATTTTCAAGTAAGCGAGTTATCATCGTTTCGATATGTCGAGACTGATGATGTTGAGCAGATCAAAAGAAAGTATTAAATATTATATCCACAGAGACCGGCGCGATTTTACATTCAATACACAATTGATATGATTTTAATTAGTGTTTGTAATAATGATTTTTCTTAAAGTGACAACAATTAAAATAGAAATTGCTATGAAAATAAAGTTCAATTGATATAGATCTTGTTAGGATTGAAATTCCACCCCCGTGCATATATGCTTTCAATCAATATCTCTTTTATAGAAACTTTTTGTTCATATTATCTTCATTTAATTCGCTCACAACAACATATATGTCTATATGCTTGTTGAGAATTCAATTGGGTTAGTTCAACCGATGATCTATCGATCAAGTAAACTAAATAATTACATTACGTATCGAATTTACAAACGTTAAACTCCTTAATTCTATGTCTAGAACAAAGTGTTTAACTGATAATAATTTTTAGCTCTAATACAAATGTATTTTTCAACCATAATTCGTATTCACTTGGTTTTACAATGACAAACAAAAATTAAATCGATAATTGTGAATAACAATATTCAATAAAAGATGAAAGTAACATTAATACATACGATTACGGTGGTTTCCTTTCAATCCTAACAAGAAAAGAGCTTGTGTTATCCATTGTCATAGTAGTTTGCATAAAAAGAATTAGAGATGAATTTGCGTCAAGGATGATTTCTCGATTCTTGATGCAAATCCAGCTCGATTCTTTTCACACTCTTCTTCTTAAGGAATTTTTTTCACTATTACAATTGAAAACTAAAAACTGAATAATCTCAACACTCTGCTGCAACCCTTTTATATTAGTTGGAATAGGGGACTTTCGCTATGTGAAGTATTTGATCGCATAGCGAAGTAAACTTCCTTTGCTGCTAAGCATTTTCAAACCTCTCTTGGGAAACCGCCATACTTCGCTATGCGAAGTATTGGTCACATAGCGAAGTTCTCTTTCAAGCGATCTGGCAAGAAATGATTCTGTTTTATTTCTGTTTGTCTCGCTTTAGTTTTGCTATGCGCTTTTTGCAATGCGATGTAAAGTTCGCTATGTGAACTTCCTCTGCTTTGGCTCGCTTGAAGCGAACTGGATAAGATTGCTCCTCCCTCTTTCTGTTTTGAGTTTGCTTTGTCTCGCATAGTGACCTTCGCTATGCTAAATTCTTCGCTTCTCCTCGCTTCTTCGACTTCAAGCGATCTTTGGCCATTTTATATCTGTTTTTGCTTGCTGCTTGCTCGCTTTGTCTCACATAGTGAACTTTGCTATGCGATTTTTTTGCTCGTTATGCAAAATATGCAGGGCATTGATTTTCTTTTGGTTGCACTTGTTGAATTCTTTTTCCAACTCATGCAATCCTACACACATTTAAAAATAGTGTCTTTTGGATCATTTGTTAGTTAATTTATGCTCAAAGATTCAAGAAAGCAAGGGATCCGTTCAAGTTTTTCAACAAGGATACATCACTTATGGCCTTCCATTAAAATGTCCCCAACTTATTTTCTTGATTGTCCTCAATCAAGAGCGTGATAAAAAACTATTTTCACAGGTATTTGACACAACTTTTTGAGATTCGAATGGTTCAAAAGAGTATTTGTCGAGAAAGACACATGTTCATTTTAATTTGTAGAATCATAGCAAGATGATGAAATACGTTTTCTCCCATAAAATCACATCATATACTCAAATTTATAATGGCACACTTCCTTGAATTTTTCCTAACGCTCTTCTTCATACAAGATAATGAAGATTTTTGCCTTGCTTTATTCTTTTGGGTGTGATGAATCTCATTTTGAATCACTTGGTCAACATTCGAGTCGACTTATGTTTTCATCCAATTAGCTTCGTGATTTGAGCATATGAAGGTATAATCACATAGGACTTTGTTAAGGTTGTAATGTGGTCAGGGAATAAGGATATGATTTTTCTCCTAAGGCTAGTTTTCAAAAATCTGTCCATTTTTGTAACTTGCTTTACTTGCTTCACTCCTTGCTTTATCACCATGATTTTGAATTTTCATTTTTTCTATGATACCAATCTCTTTTTCTCATTTTATCTTTCTTTTCTTTTTCTTTTCCTTTTGGTATCATCATTCATTTCTCCCCAACTTGTTTCTTTTCATGAGTGAAGCTCCTAATGATTCATATCTTTTTGGTTTAAGTTGTTAAAAAGAATTTTGGATTGGATCATAACTTTTTTTAGTGATTTTGTATTTTTCAAAATTTGATCCATCCTTTGATTTTTCTGGTTTCAAAAAGGTTTCACAAATGCTCACTCACTTACTGGTTTTGAGGAGATTCTTTTTGGCATGGTGGTTTTTCTCAAATTCAAACAATTGCCTTGATCATCTTTATACCTTTTCATAGATCAAATTAAACTTTTGGATTGGTCATGAATCAACCGAGTCCACACAAGGATTTTTGAATTTTTTTGTATACAATGGAAATGCACCTCACTTTTTGTGTTTTTTTCTAATGATTCACGCAAGTACGTACAATGTAAAATGAAACATGATATGAATTTGTATGAAAAAACAAAATCCAAGATCATGCTAACATTCTACAAAGCAAGTAAACATGTACCTTGCTTGATGTTCGTCTTGGTTCTTATCATTACCATCCATTCTCGTTGTTTCTTGTTCATCCATACTTATTCATGATGCTAAAAGTAGCATTCCATGCTCGTGATGAAGGAACAATCTCAAAAGATATAAAACAACAACAAAAACTTGAACACAAAATTTAACCACAAAACTTAATACTTAACCAAACTTTGTCCAACGATACACAATACAATAACAGAACTTCGTCAAAATGACACAAAATACTTCAACAGAATACATAACTGAAATCACAATTAAAAAATATAAGCATAATATCCAAACATAAGGAAATGAAATAAGTGAATTGACATACAACTTTTAAATTTTTCACTTTGTTTGGTAAGCTTTCACTTCTTCCCCTTGGATCATTCTAATCCTCGTCCATTTCCTCTTCTTCTTCCTCTTCCTCTGCTTCCTCTTCTTCTTCTTCTTCATTATGTTCATTTTGCTCGGCATTTCCACTACCAGATGCTGCTCCTACGCCAACATTCCCCCAAGATAAAATGGCATGTCCCCAGGCCAAGTAACATGAGTGTGGTACGCGTCTGGGGTGAGGATTTGCTGGGCAGCATCTTGTGGTCACCCCATATGAAGCTGCATCTTGTACATCGAGTCTTGAATGTCTGTCATTGCCCGGTTTATGGCCTCGTTTTAATCCCAAGTGTAAGAAAAGGATGCCCTAAATCTACGATCCCAATCATCAAAACTTAAATCTTTCTGGTGTAAGGGATCTTTGAGGTTGTCTTGTTGTTGTGTCAACTTTACAAAACCGGGCAATATGTGCATCATCTACAGTCCCTTTCAATGTCACATGTACCTGGTTAGGGATTACCACGCGTGATGTGTGTAGTAACCCCATAATGAGCCCTGAAAAAACTAGTGGACACGAAGATTTTGCTCCTGTCCCAGCCTCTCCACCACTTTCCGCCACAATCTTAATCTCATTTGCAATGATTCTTGCAGCACATACGCTTTTTCCACTCAAAATAAAATAAAGCAGTTGTGTAGTATCCAAAGTGAATGTGGTTGTATGGCTTCGTGGCCTTATGTTGTACGTGATGAACATTAAGATTACCTGAGATACTTGGTTCAGGTCATTGCGGAGAAAGTGTGTTGGGACCCCAAACACATTTTTTTCTAACTTGCGTCCTTTGATTAAGATCAGTTTCGAAATTTCGTTGACGTTTGGAACGACATTGAGGTTTAGCTCGTAGGTACAGGCATGACCATCTGGTACGTTCAAAGCACCTCCCAGGTACTTGTTGATTGTGTTTCTGCTGAAATTAACGCCTCTTCCTCTGATAGTGGTTTTGTAGTTAAAAGGATCACCTGCTACCGGAAGACCATTGGCATAGAACTCACGTATGATGTCATAGTTTAGGTGCTTTGGAGGAGTAACTAGTACCTCCCACATTTTTTTCTTCAACAAGCGGCTGATGGCTCGATAATCACCTTCCTCATCGATCTCAAATCTCCTTTTAGGCCAGATAGACCTAGCCTCTAGTTCCTTGAAGCGGTCTTCTTGGATTGCTCTAACAAAGCAAGATTGATCAAATGGTTGTGGCCTCGAAGAGTGCCTTCTCCCACGACTTTTTGTTTCTTTTGAGGAGTTTGTCTTTTGGGAGCCATTCCTGAAAATACCATACATAGACAACATTTTGTTAAATAAAAACAGTGTTCTGTTTCTACCTAAGTTCGCATAGTGAACTAAATTTCGTGATGCGAAACTATGCGTGCAAAAATTCTGCAGATTTGAGATTTCTCAGTTGCTGTTTGTTTCAGTGATTTAGAGTTTTTATAAATCCTATTTCTTTTTTGTTCTTACCAGAATACTGAGTACAATTATTTAAGAAAACAATGCAATAACATAGGGTAAGATATATGGATTTGCTTTTCCTAAAAAAAATTATGACAGTAGGGATATCATCATGCTTAGTTTTCTCAAAAGATTAAACAAATGAATTGCATAACATAAAAATACCTGGGAAAGGTGAAGAGATTTGTAAAGTAAATGAGGAGAATAAAATAAGAAAAAGATATAAACTACTCAGACAAAGCATTCAAAGCGAATCCTAGGGTAGGGGGTAGGTGGAATCTCAATAAATGGTCAGTAAATGCAGTAATTGTAGGTTTAACTTGATCAATTTTGCGTCGCGAAAGTGTTGCAACTTCCGCGTCGTGAAAGTGTAGCAACTTTCGCATCATGAAGGTAAGTTTGCATAGCGAACTAGCCAGATTCTTTTTTTTTCTCTATAGGGGTTGCCTTACCTGTGCTAGCTGGTCCAACTTCCCTAAAATATGAAAATAACTATAACCTACTTGCCACGTTGGGTTGCCTCCCAACAAGCGCTTCTTTAACGTTATTAGCTTGACGTTTGTGTCACTTTTCAAGGGTCACGTAAGGGCATCATTGTGGTGAACCTGTCAATCTCACCACCCAAGTATAACTTGATTCTTTAGCCATTGATAGTCCATGTTACTTTTGAAACTGGATCCTCTAATTCAATTGCTCCATATGGCTTGACGTCTTTTATTTGAAACGGTCTGAGCCACTCTGATTTAAGTTTCCCTTGGAATAATCTCAGCCTTGAGTTGAAATGTAACACCATCTGTCCCACTTTGAAATCCTTGGGAAGGATTATGTTGTCATGATACCTTTTTATCTTCTCCTTGTATAATATGGAAGATTCGTATGCTTGCAGTCGCAATTCATCAAGCTCATGTTTTTGCAGCTTCCTCTTTGCACCCGCTTGTTGTGGATCGAAATTGAGAGCCTTTAAAGCCCAGAACACCTTGTGCTCCAATTCGACTGGTAAATGGAAAGCTTTATTGTAAATCAGTTAAAATGGAGTGAAACCTGTTGGTGCTTTCTATGCAGTACGATATGCCCAAAGAGCTTCATCAAGTTTTAATGACCAATCTTTTCGCGAAGTTGACACTGTCTTTTCCAGTATTCTTTTTATCTCATGATTAGACACTTCTGCTTGGCCATTAGTTTGCGGATGATACACTGAATCTACTTTGTGTTTGACACCATAATATTCAAGAGCTCTTACAAGTTGTGCATTACAGAAATGAGAACCTCCATCACTGATCAAAACCCTTGGCGCACCAAACCTTGTAAAGATGTTTTGTTTCAAGAATTTTATCACTGTTTTGTCATCTGCTTTTATTGATGCAATAACTTCCACCCATTTGGAGACGTAGTTTACTGCTACTAGGATGTATTCATTGTTGAAAGATGAAGGAAAAGGTCTGATAAAATCAATCCCCCAACAGTTGAATACCTCAACTTCTAACATGCTTTGCAACGACATCTCGTTCGTTTGGAAATTCCTCCAGCCCTTTGGCAATTATCACAAATTTTGGCATGTTCATGTGTATCTTTGAATAGAGAAGGCCAATAGAAGACAACTTGGAATATCTTGGCAGATGTTCTTTCTCCGCTATAGTGGCCTGCATAGGGTGAATTATGTGTCATACCCTAATTTTTGACCCTAAGATTCTGTTTTGCATCATCTGCATAGCATATCACGCATTTTATCATGCATAATATCCAATTTATCAGATGGAATAAACTTGTTGGAATTACAGCTGAATTGATCAAATAAAAATCAACTGTATGTAAAATCAGTGGACGAAATATTTCAAGATCGAGCCTGCAAACATCAGTGATATTAATCTATGTTTCGCGTAGTTTAACCTGGCGTGCTCATTTAAATTTCCGACCATCTTTTGGACGTTTTTTGTCAGTTTAAGCCTTTTTAGTGGGTAAAATTTATTTCAAAATCTGACCAAACGCTGTATTTTTTCGAGTCGTTTATTTTGCGCTGATTATTTTGGTGTGCTCATTTTATTTTTTCAAGCACTTTTCTACCCAACTTTTTATTTCGTTTTTAAATCATTTTTATTTAAATAATCATTTAATTTATTTAGATTTAATTAGATATTTAATTTAAATTTTTATTTTTATTAATTAATTTTATTTTTATTTTGTTTATTAATATTTTCTTTTTTATAAAAAAACACAATCAAACATCAGCAAGACCAGTTCAATTTCTTCCCAAAGAAAGGCCTAAACATGTTCCTAATAGCATTTGTCATTTTCAAAACAAGACCTAAACATGTTCAAGACAGATTCATTTTCTTTCCAAACATACACTGACATGTTCCAACACAATTATAACATTTTCATGAATTATAGAACAAGGAGACAAGAATTTAACTCTTTCCAAATAGGTTCAGACATATTGATGAGGAATTCATAAGCCATAAAGCCTGGTGGATATAAAAGAGCAACATGCACATAGATAGAAAGCAACAAGCAATCACACAAAAAAGAAAAAACACTCATACCTCATCTTTCTCACATCCAAACCACAAAGTTTTTCATAAACCACGACGTGACATCGAGAGAAAGAGACAGAGAGGGCAACCACGCGAGGGAAAATGCCATTTGAGGGAGGTAAAATTGAAAACTCACTCTTTATTTTAAAAACTGATGTTGTGTTGTATTTATGTTAATTTTATATTTGTCTTTATAGTATTATTTATAATGTCATGTTGTAGTATTTTGCGTATATTTGTTGATGTAGTTTTATTAAGTTTGTAATTTAAGTATGCGTCATATCATTTAGCTAGTCGATATTTGTTCATAAATTAAGCTATAATATTTTGTGTTAAATTTATAATTGCTTATGTGTTACTAATGAATGTTATTTGAGTTTATGACTTGTGTGTTGCTATGTAAATTTTGTATTTGTTGTTTGGACATTACATATTTGTTTCTTGTGCGTAAATCTATTTGTATTTGCAGTTTTTTTGTTGTATGTACATTTACGTGCTAATTGTTTTAATTGTAACAAAGTGAATAATTCATTTAATTTTTTAGACTTTATTAGTTTATCTTTTAAATTAAATAGTGTTAAGTTGTTGTCATTTATACTCCTACGTTTCTTTTCATTTGTAGCAAGTGTGTGGATGATTAAAGTGCATGTGTATATGAGTTAACAACATCTCAAGTGATAATAAGAAAAGTCTTTGTATAAATATTTTGAATGTATTTATGTTGTATTAAATGGTGTGGTTGCTCAAACATTGATTCTTTTTTTAATAATATTTTATTTTCCTTCTTTTCTTTTTTTAATTGATTTTTCATAATCTAGAAAATTTAAAATATTTTTCTTGGCTATTTGTTAATTATTACATTTTGAAATTATTTTCTCTAATTAGTTTCTCTTTAATTTAATTCATATAATATTTCAAAAGTGCCAAAAATATTTTAATTATTTATTTTCATTTTCTAGTTATTTAGTTACTTGTTGAATATTAAAAAAAGTTAATATATAAAAATATGTTGTAATTATTAGTTAATATAAATATTAATATTTAAATTAATTAACAATTTCTTGTTACACGTCCAAGGAAAGGATTTTGTTCTTAACTTCATAGTCATCAACGTCTTATCCATTCTGATTCATCTATGTAGTTGAGGTATAATTATCCTATCCCGTAACATAGCCGAGAAAGATGTAGAATTTTCTCCGCTTGAGAGAGGTATGTGGCATAATCGTCGATTATAAATCTGAGTTGGAGCCCTTCTCTCAATGTAACGCTAAGACCGTCTTTTGCATGCTTGTGGTGGTTAAAGTCGAGTATTCTCCCTAAGAGGACGACTTGTCTCTTCTCCTAGAATTAATCAACAAACATTCTCCCTCTAAAACCTTAACCACAGTTAAGAGTTCATCATCCCTTTAGGGGAACTATGAATGCTCTGATTCCATTCCTATCAGGATACGTAGGCACGAGATGTGATGTCTTGGCGAACATACTTAGAAACAACACCTTAGGTCTCCATTTACATTCCCTTTAGCAGACAAATAACAAATAACACAATAAAACAAGAGGTTCCTGTAGAGTACTACATATACTTAGGATGCTAACACCTTCCCTAGGTATAACCAACCCTCAAACCTTAGACTTTCTAACTTTGCATTGCATTGCATGCTTTTGGATAATTCAATCTTTTTTCCTTCCCTTGGAAAAATTAAAGACTGGTGGTGATTTAAGATTTGTGATTCAAGTTAATTAATATCTTGATATTCGATTCTCACTGCGACAGAAATGTCGACTTCACTAGGGAAGCTTGTGAGGGTTCCTCCTAACTTGTTCATTTGTGTTTATTGTTGTGTATTTATATATCTGCCTATCTGTATATATTGTTTATGCTTTGGGTTGTTACTTTTGTGTGGTGAGATAAGTACTACACCCGGACGTGAGTGTACTTATGATAAGAAGGTGATATATTCAAGGAGGCTTATAGGGAGTCGATTCCCGACCAAGATGACTTGAGAATCATCGCTCAGTTAAGGCCCTCTTGAGAATGGTACTGTTAAATGAGTATTTGTGAAAACACTTACTATTTTCAACCTAGGAGCCTGTGATACTGGGAACCTTTAGTTACCCTTAACTCAACTTGGCCTTTCTTAGGATGTAGTGCAATGACTATGAGGGAGTAGTTCCAAAATAGTTGATACGCGATACTACACTCGAAAGAGGTTCTCTTGAGAATATTATTAACTATCGAGTATTTGGAAAATTGATAATATCCGAAAGACGGACTGATGACTTTGGGAACTTTTAGAACCTTTGTTCTGCATGTACAATAAACCCTTAGTCCACACCTTTTGGGATGGGTAGACCATGGCTCCATGGTCGTGACATCACACCCCAAACCTTACATATTTGTATATATGTATATGAGAATCTGTGTATACATGTATTTGCGCATACATTTATTCATCCTTCCATGCATTCATGCACCTTTGTTTTCTAACTTTTCAAGGAACTTGGAGTTATCTTGCAAGCATCATAGGTTTTACCATGGATTTTGGAAGTTATACTCTATTTTGTAATCCTTCAATTTTCAATAAAAACGAGATTTTCAGTTGTCAAAAGTGTTGTCCTCTTTATGGTGTTTGCAAACATAACTTTTGAGTTCCTTGAAACTCATTTTCATGACGCACTTGCATACATCATTAGCATCACATTCTCTACATCCCAGGTTCTCACTCTTGCTTCTTCCTTCGGTATACAAATTGTTGCATCACTATGGTACTCGAGCCAATCAAACAAAGAAGATGGATAATAGTGAGCAAGAGAATCATGAACTCTGTAAGGAAGTGATTACTTTGAGGGGTGGCATGGAAAGGCTCTCTGCTTTGGTTGAAACTCTAGCTGCTACTCAAAATCAAACTTCTCCTCATATTTCCCAGGCTCTGCTTCAAAGGACCGTGATTTTTGAAATCATGTCAATGCCCATTCCTGTGAATCCCCTTAGCTATTCTAGCAACTCTAAAAATCTTGGGGATGGTTTTCCTAAGAAGAAGGAACAAGCTGCTAATGCTATTTCGCGAGGGAAACATGGAGGATCTCGTAGAAAAAGTAAACAGCATGTGGATTAGTTTGACCCAATCCCGATGGCCTATTCTGAATTATATCCAACTTTAGTGCATAAGAATCTGGTGCAACCAAGAAGTCCGTCGGCCATCCCAAAGGATCTCCCATGGTGGTTTAAGTATGATCGTTTTTGTCCATTTTATCAAGGGGCATCCGATCATGACATTGAACATTGTTTTGCTCTGAAAGCTGAAGTACACAAGTTGGTACAAAATGGTATTTTGTCTTTTGAAAATTTTGGACCCAATGTCTCAACAAATCAATTACCCAAGTATAGAAATACTATGGAAGGATATATCAGAGAATCTTGTATCTATGATGCGAGTTCAATAAGAGGATCTTTGGTGGATATGCACGTCAATTTGTGTATGGTTACCCATTATGAGAAAAATCACGTTTCTTGCAAAATTTGTTCAAAGAATCCTCGTGGATGTTCTGTTGTGAAGACGGACCTCCAAGATATGTTGATCAGAAATTTCTCCATATTACTAGAGAAAGGGTGAATGTCATAGTTCCGCATTTTAATATGCCAGAACCAGTGGTAATTACTTGCAGCAATAGGAAATCCTCTCCTGTGCCTTGTGGATACGATGCTACCATACTGGAGGGTGGTAAGAAAGATCTTGTTGATGTTGCTTCTGCCGCTCAGGTAATTCCAAATTGTCAATCACAATTTTGTCAAAGAATACATCAGAGTCATGCTCAAAAGAAGCTTGATCCAATCCCAACGACTTATAGACAATTATGGTTTTGTTTTGCCCGAAACTCGGTAATGGCACCCAGAAAGACCAGAGCCATGAAGTTCCACCCTCTTTGGTTCAATCCAGATACCAGTTGTGAATTTCATGATGAAGCAATGGGGAATTCGATTGAAGAGTGCACGTTTTTCTAGGAAATTGTCCAAGAGATGATCGACAATGAGGTGGTAACCTTCAATGGAGTAAGCCCAATTGTGAACGGAATGCCTTTATGCTGATGAATATGAAGATCAAGAAAGTCCTTTCCAAGCCGGTGAAACCAATAGTAGAGTTCATCAGGCTGTTTGTTTGTTTGCTTGCATTTGTCGTTATTTCCTTTGATTATAAAAGCATCCTTTACATGTAATAACTTGTTTGTTTTGAATGATTAATGCAATAAATATGTTTGTCTTGAAGAAATCCATTCGTATTCACTCATAAAATGATATTTCATGTTTTGTAATGCCAACTTTACCCAATTTCTTGCTTTGATAGAGAATTGGAGGGAGGATGACGAATAAAAAACGCAAGACTTCTTGTCATATGCTTTTGAGTAAAACCCTGCTGATGATGTAAGGCATTATTTCAAATCCCCTAACACTGGAGATATAAGGGAGATAGACCCTTTTTAACCCCTTTGAGCTTTGAAGTAGGAGTTTTCTTTTTTGAAATAAAAAAACCCTCAATTTTAACCTAGGGCAGGGTAGTTTTCAGTTAAGCTGATCGAGCGCCCGAACTTTCAAAAAAATGAAGTGAATATCCGAGGACACCACACCTATCCCTCACACATTAGAAGGCTAGGAATCAAATCCACACTGATTATCCCTCGACTATCTAAAGAGTGAGGCAGTTACAGTCTTTTCAAACAAGTTAAAACGACTTAAAGTCACACGACTTGTTCATAAATAAATAAAAAGCCCGCTAAGTCAAAACCTATGAAGGAGACTTAGGCAAAATTGAGGCATCCTGTTGGACTTCAAAGTCAAATCTAAAGACTTCGTCCAGGAAAAAGTTAGGGAATAAAAGAAAAAATAAATAAATAAATAAAACGCGAAAAGCAAAGACAAAGGGTTACAAAGAAATATCCTTAATAAAGAACAAAGTTGTGTGATCAAACACCAAAAGCAAATATGTGAGTGACTGCCATGTCCAAAGCCTCAGTGGTTTCTCAACCATATCAAAATCCTCTTGAAATATGAGTGCTCGCGTCAGGTTAACTGAATGTAGGACTGGAGGACATCATGAAGAATGAGTGAGCACAAATAACTTTAAGCTGTATATCCTTTATTTCATAAACCGTGAACCAAGCCACGTTAAAATCCTCAAAAGACCTAATTGAAGCAAGGTTTATTTTGAAAGTGTACTCAACGAGATAACGTTTCCTGAGTCTATTAGCTAAGCTCAAAAGTTGTGTTGGCTTTATAAAATTAATTAATTTCCTATCATAACTAGTGATTCGGCCACAAGTTATTATGATATCTTTTCAATAAATTAAAAAACTTCAAGACAAGCATGTGTGTTGCATTAGCAATTTCAGAATTAAAATTTTTTTGCTCGCTAACATTGCTTGACATCATAGAGGCTTGCATATGAACAATAATGATGAGCTTAATCTTTTGAGACTTGAAACTCTGATAAAAAAAGGGCGAAACATTCCAAGAATGATCATATCCAGGGGCATGTTTCCTGAAGACTCTGCTAACCAGGGGCAAGTTTGTTTCCCAGTTGTTGCTTCCACAGTCTTACCATCCCTAAGGGGCAATCTTGAAGACTCAGTTATACATAATACAACTAATCTGGGGTAGTTATGTCGAGATTCGACAAATCTTTCAAAGAGTTTGAAAACATTGGAACAGTTGGATGCCAAGTTTTCTGTAAAATCCTCTTGAGATGAATTTTTATCATAGACCATGTACTTTGGGTGTCCGGTAAAATAGCAAGTGTACTATTTTGACCGATGTAATAAGAAGGGGAAATTCCCCGAATATCGATCTCGCGGACTGTGTATGAATACAAGTTCTATAATAATGCAATTGAACAAAAAGTCAAAGGGGTTTTGGTTTGTTGTTTCAAAAATGTAAAGGCTAGAAGGAAAAAGTAGTAAATTAAAGGTTTTGGATAGTTATCAGGAGCATGCTAGGGTAGGGTGTATGAAAAGCCTTGTAACAACCTTGATTCTTAGTTGCAAAAATCACCGCTCAATTCAATCGTTACCAGTTTTAAAGAATAGTTGACTCTAATTCCTTAGCAGAAAACCCTTTGGTATTCTCCTTATACCATAATTCCTTGGTAGTATAGGAACAATACCAAGCAATTTATTTCATCTAAAACATTACGGTTACTATAGGGTATCCCCATTCCTAGGAAATATCTACTATAGTATTATCATATAAAAGCGTTAACAATCGTTTTTCCAAACCTAAGGTTAACCGTAAATTGAATCCTTATTTATCAGATAAGAAAAGCCTTAAGAACATTATACGATGACAACGATGATTAGAGAGCAGTGAAATCACTAATTCAAAGAAAACAAGGTCATTACAGAGTCAATTCAGGGACACCCCCTAGTATTAGGGGGTTTAGATACTCATAATATTTAAAATAAATTCAACAATTAGATTGAACATTACAAGATAATAGGGTTGCCTTGATCTTCAATTGCTTTCGCTCATGAAAACCTTCAGTTTCCCCAATCCTTGATCGCTGCTATCTTGATCGTAAAATTCTTTTCTGTTCCAAAGTCCTTTTTTCCTTCTCAAAACAGGTCTTAAATAGTCTCATGTCCAACCCAGCAATAGGGGAATACCCAAAATATCCACATGGATCACAAATGCCTAAAATCCAAGAAAAATAGAAGATGAAGTGTTTTAGCCAACCTGGGCCGTGTTGGCTCCCAGTACGTTTGCACGAGATTTTTTTATGCTCCAGGTGTGCTGACACGGGGGGTCGTGTCAGCTCCCTGGTTTCCACCAATTCTTGCCTTTCTGAGCACTTCCTGACATGGGTCATGTCAAGTGACACGGGCGGCGGCTATGTCAGGCTCCTGGTCCACTTCAAAACTCTTCTGAATTCTTGCTGTTTTTACCAGTTTTTGCATCCGAATCTCCTTGATTGCTTACCTGAACCTAGAAACAATAGAAAGACCAAATCGACGTGTAAAATCAATAAAAACGAATAAAATGCGACTACACAATAAAAATGATCAACTAAAACTAATGGTAAAATAACGTATAAAAACCACTGATCAAACTCCCCCAAACTTAAACCATTGCTTGACCTCAAGAAAAGAGCTTGGATAAATAACTTTCAGATTAAACAACACATCAAGTGAAGGACTTAAGAATGTAAGGTGTGTCGGTACTCATACGTGAGTCTTTGTTCCGATCGGCTAAAATTAGTTCTCTTGGTAATCGTTTGTTAACGAAGGTATTACACAAACACACACTGCGGTAAAACCACAGAACTAAATCCCCCTTTTGGCCACCTCTCCTACTATGCTTTGGGCTTAAGTCTTTTCTTCAATTTTCTACCCCTTTCATTCGGATAATCAGATTAAGGTACTTTTGATTGCTTTTTGTCACATGTACAAAATTTTGATCGAGACTTTTTCTGTGGCACCTTTATTCTTTTTTTTTCTCTCGCTCATTGGCATTTATTAGTCCATTTTTTGGACAATTATAGAGATTCAACCTCCATTAGGCTAAGTAACCGGGTGAGGGTTACCCAACTTAGAAGGACCAGTTGTCTTTACCGTCATTATTCATCACTTTTCTTTTGAGTGCCACAAGTCATTCTCTCAATCAATTTTATATATGCAATTCTATTTAATCATGTCGGACTATCATTATGAACTAATTGGGGAATACTTCTCAAATCCAAGTACTATGGCACAAATCTACACGTTGGACTCGTTTCCTTACTTCGGGGAACCTAGGGTGTTCAAATTATACCTCAATTTCCAAACTTTCCAAGTTCCTTAGTTTCAACTCCTCTTCCCTCGAACTCTAAATACTTTTCTGACTACCTCACACACAAAGCATTCACAAGAAAAAAATTTACGGTCTTCATATAGGGTGAATTCGACGTGATTTTTACCGACTCAATTAAAAAGGTATTTAAATTGACAATTCAAAACAGTAAAACCTCCTTCAAACTTGAACTAAACATTGTCCTCAATGTTTAAGAACAAGAGAAGAAGAGATGTACTAACAGAGATCCTCACAGAGGGGTCGACAGGTAATGCAACACCTCTTTGCTGCTTACACGTTTTTCGTTGCAAATTCTCGTTTATTCCTGCAAAAAAAACTAACCACAAAAAGAAAAACATGAATTCTTAAAATTCGTGGGTTGTCTCCCACGCAGCGCTTCGTTTAACGTCGCATGGCTCGACACTTGACTCCCTATTGTTATGGGGGGTACTTTAGCCTCCAATCTCTATTGCTTGACTTTTTTGCAACAGAATACCGGTCAGGTTAAGAGATAAGAGCATCTTGAAGTGGTTTTGATCGTTCTCCCTTTTTTAGTTGTTTTGATCATCCCAACTGAAGGTTTAACATCTTCCTCCTTACCTTTCTTCCTAACCTCTAAAGCTTTTAAAGTTATTTCCTCATCAAAATATTTCAAAGTGAGCGTTAGATATGGCTCAACTCAACCCCCATTAATATTTGTCATTTCATATCCTTCATAAAGGAAGCATTAGATAACTTGTGTCAACTCCATAATTGCCAGGTAATTTCTCTATCATCAATAATTGTAACTCTCATGCCATCATGAAGCATTCTGTAACTTCTTCTAGTGACTCTTCAGATGATATCCTAGCATTGAAATCGAATTTGACTTGTATGTATGAAGTCAACTTCGACTTACTTATTTTAGTGCTCCTAACCGGATCCGACTTGTATGTATGATTATGTTCATCCGACCTACTTTCCTCTTCACACTCGGTTTCTTCATCAACTCGACTTCAGGGAATTCTGGGACGTACATATAATATAAACAAACTTGTGTAATAAAATACAATAAAAATTAGCTTGAGATTATTTAATTCTTCAAACATTCATTACATTCATAGCAAATCAATTTATGGAAACACAAGCAGAAATTAATGTGTTAGAACTAGAGTAAGAAATCGAAATCACAATCATCATGGGCTAGTTTATCTTCTTTTTTTTTTACATAATTTGTGATTTAGAGTAATATTTGATTAGTTTAATTTTTTATAGAACATAAAAGTCATAATTATGAACTACCAAAAATTGGTCTGTTGGTGAAGATTTAAGATTTTAAGACTATCCTCCTCTCAAGATCTTAAGATGTCGGATAATCCAATATTTAAGAAAGGGAAGAAGCCAAACAAAGGAGGCAAATACAAATCATTGTGCCACACCCCAACACCATTGAAGGAGGATTCACTAGAGGTGGAGAAACTAGTTTTGTCCAGAAGTGATATGTCTTCAAAATCCTAGTCGTTGATGGTTCTTCCATTGACTTAGAGGTACGCGAATAGGAAACTCCAGAGGCTAAGATTACATTTTTCAAGAAAGATGCTACCGGTATTCACCCTTACAATGATGGCCCCATGGTTATCATCGTTTGATGCGACAATTGAGAAATCAAAAGAGTCCTGATTAATTAAGGAAGCTCTGCAAACATTCTCTACTGGGATGCACTTGAGTGACTTTGTTTGGATTTGGATGACCTCAACCCATCCAGAGATCATTGATGGAGGTTTCGAGCGAGCTAATATAGGTGAAGGTTTACATAACACTAAAAACAACCTTTGAAGCAGGAGAAAATTCCATACAGTTCAAGGTAAGGTACTTAGTCATTGATGCTCCCTCACCATATAATATAATCATAGAGTGCCCCACTTTTAAATAAGTGAGGGCTTCGTATGTACCTTTTCTTTGTGTATGAAATACCTGTTCTGAAATGGGCGAGTCAGTGTTATCCAGGGGACCAAGAGATTTCCAGAAAGTTTTATATAGAAAGCTTGAAATTGAAGAGGGTCATGGTAGTAGGCATGAACCCCATGGGCATAAAAGTGAAAGTTTAGTTGCCACTAGAAGCTTTCGTAGAGGAGGGATTGACCATCCCACAGAAAATGAACACAAAGGTTGCGAAAGAGGATCTCTTGTTAAGAGATGATC